>JAQIWG010000244.1:0-39487 GCA_034695025.1 Chamaedrilus cognettii
CCTCCGTGTGTTCCAAATGCCAACGGATGCTTGACGTGTTCCACGACCAATCCGTCCAAGTGTGCAGTGTGCATGCCGGGCCCTCCGTCCATGGGGCCGCTGCCGACCGCGCCAGCTACTTGTGCGCGTATGTAGACCCATTGATGATCCATCAAGTGTGACGTTACTGATTACCTATGGCGAAATTTCTATTTGAATCGTTTCACAACAATTCGTCTTTGCTTGATTGACTAGACCAGAAGTTGCATTTTGTTGTGTTCTTCAGAGAGTTTTTTTGAATATTTTTGTGAGTCAGTTTTGTGAGTCAGTTAAGTTCTTTTTTAGTGATACGAGATATGTCATAACGCTGCATTGAAGCTATTGGCGATCACTTTAACGATGTGCAGTGACGGTGGTATGCAGTGACGATGGTATGCAGTGACGATGGTATGCAGTGACGGTGGTATGCAGTGACGGTAGTATGCAGTGACGGTAGTATGGTGTCTTTGTTTTCAGCGTGTACGGGAAATTGCATGAACTGTTCGATCTCCGGAGCAGGAATGTGTGACCAGTGCCTTCCAGGGAATGGACCTGCGGCCGGGGGCTCTTGCGGAGGCAAGCTTAGGCTCAGTTTTTCAACCAAGTGATAAAATTTAACTCTGAGATTTAATTCGATATAGAAATTCCAAATATAATCAAATTTAATTTGTCAATAGAAGATACAATAATCTGATTCTTTTCAGTGTCAAGGTCAGTGAAGGATCAGAAACTATGTCCGTGTTTCAGAGCCGTAACAGGTTTTTTTTTATGTATTCAGTTTTTGGGCGGCATGGTCAGTTGGCGCTAATATACCAGGTTGAGCCTCATTAAACTTCAAGAATTAAACATAGTACGCTTATTTGACAGAATATTCTATAAAGAAGAGCCTATGTTACAGAACTTGACTTCTTATAGGTCATGAAATCTATCATTGCAATGCTTTTGTGTTTTTGTAGCATGCGCCGGAAACTGTACGACTTGTAATGTTGCGGGCTCCTTGGAGTGTGACCCTACTGGTTGCAGTCCGGGATATGCGATCAACCCCGCTGCCAAGACTGTGACAGACACGTGGTGCCTTCGTAAGTCTATAGGTGTTGACTCAATTGAAGAGCAAACAGTTGAAGGGCTTATTGCCATGCGAATTGAGTAATATGATTTATGATTGAAACCTTCTTTAAATCTGTACAATTTATTGCTTCATAAAATATATGCTATTGATGGCAATCAAAGAAGTACAAAAAAAAATTTCTTTGGTTCCGAATGACGTCTTTTCAAAACTTTCAACGAGTTTTGTCATTTCTGCCTCTCTTTTAGTTTTAATGCTTTGAGTTTAACCGTTTTACCATACCCTTTTGCGAATTTTTAATCCTCGCTTTGTGTTTGTGTTTGCACTTTGTGTGACATATGGATGGTACTTGCAGTAAGACCTTCCTTTTGCAGGATTCGCATTATATTTCAGAACTATGATTGAAGCTGTAGGGTGTTCCTGTTTGAATGAGCTAATTTTTGATCCGAACCACTGACCATTGCGGTCAATTTTATTTTCTATGCTGAGGATATTCAGTTTAATTTATTCTTCTATGTTCCCTTTGTTTCGAACATCACGTTTTAGTTTGCAGCTTTTGACTCTCGCCTGTACGGTGCTGCTTGTACTGTGCAGCGTCTTCAGCGACTGCAGCTGTCTCGCAAGCAGCGGCAACGGCTGCCCAGCAGACCGCTGCCCAGCAAACGGCAACCGTTGCGCAGCAAAGCGCACAAGCGACGTCAGCGCCGCAAGCCCAAACTACTTATGGAGGTTTCTACAAGCGCCGACGATCGTTATAACCTCCTTATTGGATGTCATAATTATCCGGCTACTAATTTTCAGGCTGTTGATATTTTTAAATCATGCAGAAATACGGTCATGAATGAATATAATATATATTCTGCAGCTACGGTGCTTGCATTTAGGATTACATGTACAGTATGCACGTACTCCCTCTAATGGCATTATGACCATTGGCTAATCTTTAATTCAATATTTTTCCAATATTTTTTAGATATGCCATCTTTTTCCAATCCTGCATTCTACATGTTAAAATGGTTTGCAAATTTTTGAAAAATGAATGCGCAAAATGTGCCATGGTTTCTGCACACAGGACCAATATGCGGCCTCAGCACTGGGTGCATGGTGTGTGCAAGTGCTTCCAAGTGCAACGTCTGCATTTCTGGACTGCAGACCATGGGTCCAGTGCTTGCATCGCCTGCCGTCTGCGCGCGTATGTAACCATAGCACTAGTAAGCGTTTTTTGACATGCTGCATATTTTGCATGAAGTTTTACATTTAATTTTACATGTAATTTTACATGCAACCATGTTAAGAAAATTACAATGTAAAATGTCCTTAACTGGGTTTCATGCAAGGCGTGCGTGAAACCCTGTTAAGGAAATCGTTGTCATGACAACGGTCGTCCGTTCGCCTTAACACGGTTGCATGTAAAATTACATGTAAATCTTCATGTTAAACATCATTCAAAATATGCAGCGGGTGAGGTAACGCTAATGCAAGCATATTATTTCTATTTAATTTTGTTATTGTTTTTTTAACATCGAGCGTATTTACACAGCATGTAGCAGAGCAGAACATCAAAACGTCAGTGCTTAGTCTGTGCAGATTCATCATAAAAATGTAAGAATAAAAAATGAGGGGCTCATAGATAAGAAATAAATTAATGTTCTTAATTTTTATCACGCACTGGAGCGAAGCGAAGGTGTTTGATAAAGCTTAAAAAATTATTCAACAGGAATAGTTTTCAACATAAGAATGAAATGAAGTAAGTTTATTGAACTCGAATAGTTTCGTTAAGATGATTCCTTTTTTTACTAATTAATCAATCTATTTATATATTTTAAAAGATATACATCCTTTATAGCTCCACTTTTGAGTTTTGATATTGTGAATTTGACTGAAGATGATCTTTTTTATCTAAATCATGTATGAAGGTTTTCTAATTTCTGCACTTTTAATTTTTCTAGTATCATAATAATCTTTTATTGATCAATTTATTAACCTGATAATTTGTTAATTTTTATTATTAATAATGTGTAGTAACTGCGTCATTGTCAACTGTATGTTTTTATGTTTAGCCTGTACGGGCAACTGCGCCAACTGTTCAGTCGCAGGCGCAAGCAAGTGCGACATGTGCAGTCCAGGAAACGGACCGGCCGCCGGGGGTTCCTGCGGCGGTGAGGGATGAAGTTTAAAAAATCTAACATCTGAAAAATCGAGCGTTTTAACTACACAGGCCCTTTTTGTGGCCGTATTCCCTGCAAAGGCGAGGGTGAACCATGGACACTCACTCTCCACTTTATCTAGCATGTCAAAGAACGAATTTTGCTAAATATGTCTGACTTTCTTACTTGCAGTCAGTAGCCTATGAAAATAGTTTCCTCTATGGCTGGCATTTATTGTTAATAGTACTTTAAATATAGAAATGCAAGATTACCAAATTTCATGATTGCACTGACGTCACGACATCTCATTGTTTTCTTGCAATTTTATCTCATTCATTTTGAATACTATCTTAGAAAATGCCGCAACCATGTAAGTCTATTTTTTTGGACTACTTCAGTCACTGCCTTTAGTCATCATTCTCAACATATGGAGTGTGCATTCATGTGCAGACGTGTATTATGTTTGTTTGCAACTGTTGTGCCACAGACGGCAACTCTTGCAAACAACTGATGTTTGTGTCTTGCTGTTCTGTTCAGCTTGTGCGACGTACTGCATGACTTGTCTGAGTGCGGGACAGCTAAAATGCGACGTATGTAATCCGGGATACGCGCTGAACAAGACGGCGGCAAATATCGGTGACGTCTGGTGCTATGGTAAGCTAACAAGTGCAGATGCATTGGTGTATTTATTGAGAATTAGTGTATCAATAAATTGCTTGACTGAATCAGCATACTTAAGCGCTTCTATAAAATAATGATTTTCCATCATTGGTCTGATTTTGAGGGTTCTCTTAATACCTCCTCATTTGTGATTTTATGCCCAACATCTTTAATTTTGCAATAAATATTATAATTCTGAAATCCGTTATCCGTCGAAGTTAATGTAGCGTGGTCTACTTGTCGATTTTCAGCTGTTGCTGGTTTTTATCTATGGTATAGACTTATTGGTATTTACTGGCTTTAGCTTCATGTAGCCTCTTAATCATGGTCATATATTTAACATATTGTTTAGTTTCTACAGAATGATAAGCCAGAATGATAAGAGCTGACAATAATAAATATCTATTTACTTATCAATGGTTTTACCATCAGCGTTTAACTTTTGGAGCATGGTCCTCTTGGTAGATAATCCTCTTTTGCATATCTTTGTTGCGTTTATACTTGTCCTTGTCACAACAATTTGTTTATTTATTTCAGCTGTATCGACTGTGGCTGTGAGCACGACGACAGCGCCTCCAGTGAACAGTGGCGGTACTGCTGGTACTGGACCCTCTTTCATTAGACGCTATCAAGTTATTAAAAAAAAATGGAAGGCTGGCGGAATTTTTTGTGATGCTTAACTTTTCGAATATATTATATGCTGTGGCGGCGGAACGGTTTCGTTTTAGGGGGGGCGGAAACCATCTGTCGTGGAGAAAACTCACAAGCGGGGGGCGGGGGGTGCTGACAGAAATTTTTTCTGACAGTCATTGTCTCTGCATTTCTTCTGTCAGGAAAATTGTTCTATAAGGAGGATAGTGACTGCAAATTATTCATTTTATATCCAAGTTGCGCTAGCTTACTAGTAAATGAAGTCCAATATTAAATATGTCCTATTTAATACGAGTAATAAGCGGCAAAGCAATATTCTTAGAAATTAGGTAAACAATTATAGAAACTGGCAAGAGCAACTAGAACGCTGGTCCTACGACATTCTCACCCTCGCGTGCGGCGCATAGCGACGGCTGGGCCACCCCTGCTGAGCATTTCCCCAGAGGGATATCCAAGAATATCAGATGAACTACAGGATGCATTTACCCCCCTAGCCCCATTAGCGCGCCGCCACTGATTATATGAAAATTTAGATCGATGAATTTCATCACTATGACAAAGCCGCTTGATCGAATTCTATCGATGTCGCTGATTTTGGAGCACCTGGCTTGTGTTGGCACTAAAGTAACTTGGGTTGGCCGTTATTATTATTATTGATGCGTACAAGTGCAGTGCGATATTGTTGATTAAATTTCAGCTGCTGCAACAAACGCTGCTGCAACAAACGCCGCTGTAACAAACGCTGCGCAATCCGCTGCAACAGCTGTGGCAGCAGCCACTACAACCGCACCCCCCGTCGGATCCTTTCGTAAGTACCGTTAATTGATGAGGGTTGATGGGCCATCGTCGATTAACTACAACGTTGATTTTTCTTCCAAATGTGCATACAAAATTTGCGCTGTGAAGTAACACTGCACAAAATGTGCAGCGTTGGCGTCTAAATTTGTTTGTGAATTGTAATTTGTAAATGAAATTGTGCACGGGTGCCTGAAATAACAGCATCTCGTACGTTTTGCACGCATAGGTGTGTGTGGCGCTTGAGGCGTGTCTGGATGCATACATAGAACATGTTGTGCACACGTAGATTGTCATGTAGATTGCAAATCTGATGTTATTTGCATCATAAATTTGTATGGTCATATTGTTGAAATGCTATACAAATTGAATGACAGGGATTACATCTAGGGGTTATTGTACAGTAATTACGCGTGAAAGTGTGGGTTTACTTTCAATTTTGGCCACCATTTATACAAATATGCTACATGATGCATGTATAAATTTATATGAGCAACCCCTTGTGTTTTGCTTAGAGTGCGGCCCCAGTTCCGGATGTGCAGTGTGTGCAAGTCCTTCTCAGTGCAGCGTGTGCAGCGCAGGACCGCCTACAATGGGTCCGGTTATAGGGGTGCCATCTAACTGCAGCGGTATGTGGTCTTTATTTCTTTATTGGAATCTATCGCATGCATTTCGCGCACAGTATAAGAGAGCAGTTGGTTCGAGAATTGGCGAATAGATCTGATATTTGAGCAAACGCATTTAGAACCAGAATTTTTGAAATGTTTTGAAGTTATACATGTGCGCTCATCTGTTTTATCTTCCTTTTTCTCTCTCTCTCTTTACTCTCGCTTTTCTCTTTCTCTTCACTCTTCTCTTTTCTCCCTTGCCTTTCTTTGTCATTTACTTTCGTCGCCTTACCTTTGCACCAGTGTCTTCAATTTTCAGGTTTTAACGTATTAACTTATTATTTAAATTTAGATTTTAATGGTATTGTCACTTCTTACATACATAACTATTTTAACGACTTGACGAGTAAAGTGATCAACTGTACAGGTGGCAATGAATGGCGTATGGTTCAGATTCGCTCTCAAAATGTTTTAATAATTTTGGTTATCAGCTTGTTCCGGGAACTGCGCCAACTGTTCTGTGTCCGGGGCGGGAAAGTGCGATGTGTGCGCTCCGGGGAACGGACCGGCGCCCGGGAGCTCCTGCGGGGGTGAGTGATGACGCTTTGTATGATAATCCGATATATGAAATCAGATATAATTATGTGGCAGCATAATTGTGCTATCAGTTGAAATAGCTTATCCCTCTAATGCAATTGCTTCAATTTTCATTTCACAGGGGTCTGTTATTCCGATTTAATTCGTTTGCGGGAAATTTCTTAAATTCAATACTGTATCATTTCCTGTACACAATACGCCTTGTCATCATATATTTTTATTTTATGATTTTGTATCCTGATGGAGGGGGGAAAAATAAGTTTTTATTTAACACAAGAACATCTAATTGGAATGAATACGCTATTATTTGCTAATAATTGCAGTCACTTTTTGTACTAAATGCCAAGTCACTACAGTATGTGTAATGGATATTTATCAACAATAACTGTGCCTCTAGAACCGTAGTTACCGAGTATCTTTTGTTATATTTCATATCTTTCTTATATTTAATGCTTTTGGCGTAACTTAGGGTATATATACCTTGGCAATCAAAAGACATGGGCGTGAGTCCTTTCTTAGAGTAATCTTTTTTGTTTTTGACCTTGTTGCTTTGAACTGTACTTAGTATTGAATGCTTTGTTTTATTTTCATATCACAGTAACAAACATAAGAAAGAAAAAAAAGAAAAAATGCATTGTTAATTGTGCCCAGCATGCGCAACGAATTGCATGCTCTGTCAAGCCGCGGGACAGTTGAAGTGCACCACGTGTAATCCTGGATACATGCTGAACGCATCTGCGTCATCTGTCACGGACGTGTGGTGCATTCGTAAGTAAATAATTCTGCATGCTTATCTGACAAAAACTCCCTGCAGGCTGCGGAACAAAGAATTGACTGGCAGCCTAGAGCTCCCCGGGCGACTCATAGAAGGCGACTAAAGAAAGGGGAGCGGTTCTGTAGCGGCTCTCTTACATAAAACCGGACTGTAATAGTCTGCGTTACTACACACGGTCCTAAAAAATTATATTATCTAACTATTATTTTGGGTGCTTATCTGCAGACAAGCATTCTGTTTGTTCCTGAAGTAATACAACCACCGTGCCGAATGAAAAAATATTCGTAATTGATTTGATTAAAGCTCTGGGTCAAATACATTGAAAATGCCACTCCGTATGCTTCATTCACTGCAGCAGACATGATAGTAAAATTACTGAAATTATTGAAAACTTTCGGCATGCCTAACGTGTGAGTCTTGTAATATGCATGTTGATCCATGAAATCAGCTGCAGTAACTGTTTTCATTGGCTTAAAATACATTATTTCCTTTACAAGCACTGTAGGACCATTGATTTTTCCGATCTTGATGATCACTGACTAAATCCTGTACCTATATCTATAATAATTTCATATTATGTTTAATTAGCTATTGTTTTGTCTGAATAATCATTTGCTTGGAATGATTACATTATATTATTGTATTGTATTATATTGTATTCTATTATATTGTATTGTTTTAAATTATATTATTGTATTGTATTATATTGTATTCTATTATATTGTATTGTATTAAATTATATTATTGTATTTATATTATTGTTGTAGCATCCACAGCAGCCACTACTATCCCTCCTACAACGGCTGGAAACTTCCCAGGTAAGAGCTTTTGTACATGACTGATATTCTTTATTTATTGGTAGTTGAATCAAAATAAATATTGTGAAACCCATATCATTTTCTGAACTGTAGTAACAACCGATGATTATAAAAATTATAAATGAATATATATTTTATGTTGTATGCCGTCATCAAACATGCGGTAAAATTGCACTTTGTAGAAAAACTTTTACTGAAATCGAACTAAAAGAATGGAATCTAAATCATGAAAAAAATTCATGAAAACTACATTTTAAATGTATGAGCAGAATAACGACAGTCCTCTGCCTACTTAAACACAATGGTTGCTCTACGTAATTAAAAATTCATTGATAAAACTAATTAACTGCCCTTTTTTGTCTATTTTGTTAATGTGCATGTTTTCACACAGGTTTAGATGTATGCGCCCTTGTGAGGACTGCAGGAGTTGGGTTTTTGCGGCCGGATGCCCTTCCCAATACAAACCCAATAAATAATTGTCTGGCATGGAGTTTGCATCTAGCGACACTTGTGTATTACAGCCTTCTGAAAGGCTTGTAGCGTTATGGTCCTCTGGACTCCAAGTCCGACGCCCCAACCAGTACTTGTCATTGTCATTCTTGGTTATATAAACAAGAACGCATTGAGAAGTTGTGCAGTGAAATCTGTGCCTGTGCTTAGTCTGCGGTACAAGTACGGGATGCATGGTGTGTGCGAGTCCGTCCAAGTGCAGCATTTGTCTGACGACATTGCCACCAAGTGGACCCGTTCTGGCCGTGCCATCCTCCTGTGGACGTACGCTTGTCTTGCATACCCTTAACCCTTCTAGCGCCATTTTTTATTTTGCAAGCGAATTGCTAAACGTTGATTTATTTTATCGAAAGCACTAATCTCAGAAATATTTCGAGGGGGAGAGTTTTTTATTTCTTTCATTTAGTAATTATTTATTTTTATGTATTTTTTCCATTATTTTTTTCATTCTGGTGAGTTCTCGTCTTTTTTCAAATTCAGCCATTTTTCCATTTTCTTTTCCATCATATCTATTTCTTTGTGGCCGTATGAGATTAAAGTCAATGCAATATAATATCAGGTTATATACAGAGCAGACGAATCAATCGCTATCTTGCGTTGTGTCTGTATAGTCCATGTGTCTGTTTCAAAATCTTGATGGTACACAAGTTTTAAATAGTTTTCTGTGTGCAGCCTGCGCCGGGAACTGTGCCAGCTGTTCGAGCGCTGGTTCCACAAAGTGTGATACCTGCAGTCCTGGAAACGGGCCGGCACCCAGCGGCTCCTGCGGCTGTTAGTGGTGCCTCTTGTTACCAACCTTGCTGAAAACCATTTAGAGGTCATGATGACTATATGCTGATGGCCAGAAAGCCTATAAGGCTCCCAATGTGCCTTCGTGGGGCCAGGGCACGTGAGGGCATGTGTCGGTAAAAAGTTTTTTCTGAAGACATGACATTGTGCAATTTTTCTTAATCAGTTTGATTTGTATAAATGCCCAAATGGCAAATAAGTTGATTTTTGATTAAGAATGCGTAGTTATAAAAAATATTTAGCGTAGAACTAGCAAATGGAATAACGTACTTAAGGATTCACATAATTATATGGCAGTGTTGCCCTTGCCTAATCGTCTCAAAAACTTTTTTGTTTATAGTCTTCCAGCTAGAATTTTTACACTGGCTTGACGTTTTTGCATACCACACGAATTATTTTTGATAATTCTGAATAAATTAATTAATGCCTAGTTAATTTCAATTTTTTTTGTGATTTATGTGAGAGATAGGCTCAGTGTTTTTAACGAAATTGCTCTGTTTGAGATGACAAAATACTAAGTTGATCACAATATTTGAAAGAGTTTACAGCATATTTCTGCAAAGTTTTTTACAGAGAATCAAATTCAAAATTATGCGCTGAAAACTTTAGTAAAATAACGACATAGTATAGCCTAGAACAAAATTATTTGAAAGTTTTGAAATGCCGGCACGTTCATGCTGCTTAATTTTTTCGCCGTTATCCAATACACACCTTAACATTTCATTGTGTTTTGCAGCCTGTGCGTCGAATTGCATGGCGTGTCTAACTGCCGGACAATTAAAATGCAACACATGCAATCCGGGATACACGCTGAACCCAGCTGCTTCGACTTTCACTGACACCTGGTGTCTTTGTAAGCGTAACTATTTGTATTTGTTACTCTTATGTTAATGAGTTAAATGTTAAGTTTTATTCTGATGCTGAATGATGCGACGGTGCAATATCCTCTGAGGCCTGTCAACGAAGCAACGGGTAAGATAGCCTACTAGTTTAATATATTTTTAATTTAACGATGATCATTCCCTTTGATGTGTAATTTGTAAAATGATGATTTTGACAGATCAAAAATGTGGTTATATCTTTGTGAAGTAATAGAATAATGTGAGCGCATTCGAATAACGTTCACAAGCTTGCTTGCGAACTTTATTTAGATTGTAAGTTGTTCATGAAGATATCTTGAGTGTTATTTATTTCTGACGCAAATTTGTCACCGCCACACGAGTTCTTAACTTGTGATAATAATATTGCGCTAGTATTTCCGACAAATCGGCCATGTTTCATCTGCGCCTCTTGTGTCAGTTGCAGCTACTACAATTATTTGTTCTTTCTATCAAGCTACAACGATTGATGCTAACTAATCAACCGTTTGATTTTACAGCCAGTGCAGGGGCAACGAACGCTGTTGCAGCTACAACGACTGTTTCCAATCTGGTGACCGGTGGTCAAACCAATGCAGCTACAACTATTGCTAATCTAGTAACCGGTGGTGTATCCAATGCAGCTACAACGGCTGCTCCTAATGCAGCTACAACGGCTGCTTCTAATGGAGCTACAACGGCTGCTTCTAATGGAGCTACAACGACTGTTGCTAATGCTGTAACGGCGACTGTTGCTGCTTTGCAAACTACAACAAATGCTCAACAAACAACTACTGCGTCAAATGTACAAGTGACTACGACCTTGACTCCTACAGCTGCTGGTCAGACGACCACTGCAGCCAATCAAGGAGGTATCCATTATTGTCCTACAGGCACAAATAATGCTTAATTACCGGTTTAAAATGTAATGTCAATCGACGAATAGATGAACTTGTATTGTTTTGGAGTTACAACTTGTAATTTAAGATTTCGTTTTGCCTGCTTTGCAATATATGGCGCTATAAATGTATTCATAATGCTGCTTATTTTCTGAACAAGCAGCACTTATGGGGCACTTACATATAGAGTACAATTTATTGTGCGTTTTACCTGCAACAACTTGGTAAATAAGCATGTTTTAAGTGGTGTGTTGGTTTCAGTGTGATAGTCTTAAATTTGTTAATTTTAGCAACCACAACGGTTGCATCGTTGATCACGACCACCGCACAGAACACCGTTCTGACTACAGCCGGGACAGGTAGCCAACGTTGTGCCGTAGCTTGAAAACTTAAATCAAAAATACACGCTTCCTTGTAAATATTTTATCATGCGCCTGGATTTTATTTGCTTGAGTCAAAGCTGTTTTAAAATTTTGCTTGCATTTCATTATGCGTTAAATACATAAGCTGCTAATTACAATATGAAAAAAATGAGACAATTATAAATTGAAGACGGTGATCGGTTGCAGCAGAGAACAGAGCATTATAAGCCTAGAATGTGGATTGTACAGGCTCCTCAATAATGCAGAACGAAGGGCCTATTTTACAAATACGGATGTTGATTTGAATTATAAGTAATCATTTTGAATTAATGTGATTGGATATGTGTAGATCATAACCCTGTCAATCAAGCTGCAGACGGTTGGTAATTGGTCTGTCCCGCGGGACAAACCCCGCCCCCTTTATCACTACACGTGCCTCATTGCACATAGCGACACCCCCTGCTAGTAGTACGATTTATATGTTCATCGACCAGCAGATGACTTGAATTTTTTTCTAAATGAGTAATTTTTAAATGTCTAAACATGTTTTATCTGTGATTTTTCAGAAATTTTCAGCATAAATTGACAGCAAAAACTCTAGGCAAAAAATTTCAGCAAAAATTTTCATCAAAAATGTCAACGCTCTTATAAAAATCCATGATCTCTCTAATGTATGCGATGCGTGATGCTCATGTTCATTCAGTACCTTGCAACGTTGCAATACCCAACTGCATGACGTGCAATTCTCCCACAAACTGCACGACCTGTATGCCAAAATTTGGAACTCCCGCCAACTCCCCATCCTCTTGCGTGTGTAAGTAGAAAATGCATTTATTTATCTATCCGTTATTAATTTAAACCCATACGCGTGAATACTTGCACGACTGAACTTTTAATACATCAGCGATTCGGCGTATTATGATAACTTGTGAAATAAGTTTTGATTCATAATATTTATCTACTCAGTCTTTCTCTTAACGCGGTAATAATCTGCTACTACAAATATTACCAATTTTTTCTTACACAAATGAAGTTTAATATGCGTATCATTTTCAAGAATTTAATTGAAAATGTTGCATAAGTAGCAAAGCTGTTATACGGACCATTTTTCAGGAAAATAAAACTAAGCGGGATTGACGTATTTGAAAAATTGTAAGTCTGAATTTTAATCTAATCCAATTGTCAGCTAATGCATACAAGCGTTAATGCTTAAATTCAAAATCCAGTTAACTTTAACTTAACTCGTGATTTCCATTAAGGCTTAATATATTAATTAATCCTGTCGGATGTAGGCCTACTCTGACAATTTTGAGACTACTATACATACCGAAATATCTTTGCAAGGTGTGCTGCAGTCAGTAATGTTAACGCTATTATTCTTTGTATCTCAGTTTCCTTTACTTTTCCACCAATGAGAAGAATTATACTGTGATAATGATATTATAACGGACTGTTTGATGTACGCCTACCATGGCCAGTTTGAGATGAAAATTTGCAAAATTTTAGTGAATTATATTATTTCGTGACCAGATTTAGTTGGAATTCCTTTGTTTTAGTGTGCAGCACTAACGCCGGCTGTGACCTGTGCAACACGCTGAAGCTCTGCACGGTGTGTGCTGTACAAGCGAGCTCGCCTATCGGGCCTGACATGAGTGGCATTGGAACCTGCAGTGGTAAGGATTGCCTGAATATAATAGGCAATATAATAGACAATATAATAGACAATATAATAGACAATATAATAGACAATATAATAGACAATATAATAGACAATATAATAGACACGATAATAGACAATATGATAGACAATATAATAGACAATTTTCATTGAGCATAACCGTAGGCCTATAGATAGCACATAAAATCTCAAATTATAAAGTGTTTGATGATTTAGTTTTATAACTCAAAAAATAATTGTGAATGACTGCTGTTTTTTTAGCTTGCGCATCAAACTGCGGAAGCTGTGCTACGAAGGGAAGCAGTAAATGTGACGCATGCGCTGCCAACTTTGTGTTTGATACGACCGGCAATTGTATCGGTAAATCTTCATCTGTCGTTTCTGTATTCAAATTGGCATGAAGATACAAAGAATAATGGCACAGCGTTAACATTACTGACTGCAGCACACCTTGCAAAGATATTGCGGTATGTATCGTAGTCTCAAAATTGTCAGAGTAGGCCTGCATTCGACAGGATTAATTAATATATTAAGCCTTCGTTGACATAGGATTTGTAATAGATTTGTCGATTTGATTTGTAGATTTGAAGTGGGATATGTAGTGACAATGGGATTGATTCGACGTTGGGGTGTGATGGCCAGAGCTTCTACAGCCCATACCCTTAAATATGTATTTTGCTGATTTGAGTGACCAGAATTTACTTACCAGAGATGATTTACGGGATGCGTCTTGAATTTTTGTAAATTTGATACAAACGCCCGTCATGTTGCAGCGGCAAGTGGGGTGGGAGGATCTTCAACTCTCGTTTCCGCACCCATCGTTTCTTCTCCGGCTACCACGCCATCCACACCGGCAACGCTTGCCGCCACTACTCCTCCTCAGGGCGTGGCAACTACAGCAGCCACGACGTCAGGCAACTCCCGTACGTCCACTGTGCTGTTTTTGTAAATGCTGTACAACTTGAAATATTCGCGTGGGTGTAATTTTGGTGAATTTCTTGAATCGGGAAAACTCGCGAAAATTACACGCGCGAAAATAAAGCTGTAGAAGCTGTTTAAAATAAACAGTCCTCAAAACGCTCCAATTAAGTTTAGAGAAATTTCACACAGCTAAAATCGCCAAAACAACATGCAACTAAAGTTTAATGGTTTACCGTGCACGGTTCTCATCATGATCTAATGATCCCCTGTGTCCTGTCCCTAAGCATGCCGAGACAGTGGGTGTCCTACATGGAATAGAAGCGAAATGACGCCAGGCTTCTCCAATTTAAGACTTGGCGTCCAATGCCATATGACTTCCCATTATTTATCATTTTGGCATCTACTTACATTATTAAGGTAATGCTAAGGAGGGCTGAATCGTGGTTTTAACTGGACTGAATTGTAGTTTTGGCATCCCCAGTTGGCTGGTATCTCCACGTTTTAAATAGTTTTATCACCAGTGTCAACAAATAATGTCAAAAAGTGATTGGAACCTTGAAGGAAAGAAAATAGACAATGACAATGACAATTGATCGTAATTTATGCTAATTTTTGTATGCTCACCTCGCCTGCACCCTAATTTGAATACAAATTTTGACGTTAGATTAACTTTAACTTTAGTTTATGTTAGGATTTCATTAGGGTTAGGGGTATGGGTATGGATTAGGTTTAGATATAGGGCTAGAATAGTTAATTTGTTGTTATATTTGATTGATAGTGTATTTAAATTAACATTCAAATGAGTCTGCAAATTTGGGGATTGCGCCAAAATTGGCATAAATTACGATCCGTGAGCGCTAAGTCAAAGTAACGGCTTGTATTTTGTTTTTCACGCTCCTGCAATCTGTGTATGACGTCACGTCTGCGCGCAGAGACGCTGCTGATAATTGTCGGCAGTTCGATTGGTGGCGCCATTGGTCTGGCGCTGGGTGCTGCAGTTCTCTATTACTGCTGCTGCTCGGGCGGCGCGGCGGCAGTGGCCACCACTACCACCCAGTTCGTGCGCATCCTGCCAGTGGTGAGCGCTAGCTATCGTCATTTCGCAAACCATGAAGCTTTCGCGTGCACGTAATTTTGGCGAATTTCGCGAATCAGTAAAACTCGCGAAAATTACATGCAGCGAAATAGCGCTGCAGACAATAATTATATACTGTGCAGTTCTCAAAAACTGGTACTAGAAATTAGAAATTAGAAATTAGAAATTAGAAATTAGGCCTAAGCACAGCAAAATTTCAAGAGGGCAAAAAAACGCGAAAATAATGAGCCGCAAAAAATTAATGTTTTGCAGTATTTTCTATTTCCCAGTCCCTACGTCAGCGCAGTGTCAGATCAAGCACAGGGCAATGGAGGCTCCCACGCTGATCAAAGTATAGTTTTTCGTCTGTAAGAAGTGCCGAAAGTATTAAAGGCCCCTCATCTCACAGTTCCTGGGGGAGGCCATGGCTCCCCTGAGGTGTTGAAATGGGCACTGTTGATGAGAACTGTTTAAGAAGAGAAATTCTTTCATGTTTTACTGCAGAGTAAGTCTAAGAAAAAATTAAGGAGAGCAAAATTTAGTTGACAGGGTAGGTTGATATTTTGTGAAATCATTAAAAAAAATTGTCAGTTGATTTACGATGTGAAAGCGTGTAAGTTTATTTGCCGGGCAAGTTTCGGTGTTCGCCATGTGCTGATTCATTTTGTTTGCCACGTTTATAGTCATGGAAGTTTTTCCACCATGTGCCGAGTTTTTCCGCCATGTGCCCAGTTTTTCCACCATGTGCCAAGTTTTTCCACCATGTGCCAAGTTTTTCTGCCTGTGCCTCCAGGCAGTGGCGAGGCCGCAAGTTCTGTCGGCTCCGCAATTTGTGTCTACGCCTCGTCTCATCTCATCTCCCCCTCCTCCTCCCCTACGCTACGTTCCAGATTACTACCGCCCAGCTCCTGGCATCTTTCGACGATTCTGAACATATGATGTATCGCATCGGTGTCTTTCAAAGTAAGTCGGTCAATTTCAGTCAAGAATTTTCGTTTTACATAAATTCTCATTAATTTTTTGTTTGAGTTTTTAAAAATTATATTTAGATAATGCATATTGAGGTTGTTTAGACATTAGTGGCTTTAAAAAATTATCCTTGTATTATTCCAATTTTTTCTTTATTACATCAAGAGAAAACATACATCATGTTTTCTTGTATGACTGAATAACGTAAATAAACAGGGGTTAAGTTATGTTATAATAAATTAGATAAAAATCAAAGCAAATTTCATAATAAATTCAACGAGAATGTGGATTATAGATATTCAGTTTGACTTAGCTTTCAATGCATACACTTTATTATATAATTTCTTTGAAATTTAAGTATTCGAGACAGCTGCTGCACAATTTCCATTGCACATTGTATCTTCTATCCTAAGCTGATGCGAATATCGCTGTAAATTAATTAACCTCATATGATTACGAGTATTCTCATTTATATTTTTATTAATGAACATACTACTGGATATGCATATTTTGTGTTACACATAATGAATCTAAATATTGCATCGTGTTATCTATACCTCCATAGTTATGTTTTGTTGCGGTAGTGAACAAACAATGTTGTAGTATTCATGCCGCCAGCGATCATGATAACGATGAAGTTATTGAAATTTTTTATTTTTTTTGGGTTTCAGGGTGATCAGAGAATTGATTTTTGAGCGATCACGGACAATACTTTTGTTGCGCTGTGTTACTGTGCAAACGTAGGCTACTACTGTGTACATTGTAGACTTCAGGCATCAGTAACTGCAGAAGCTATTAATCTAATTGGTTCCAAACGCTATGTTTATGAAGTTTTTACCTCACTGTATCATTTGCAAAATTGAAGATTCAAATTTCACAATATTCAATTTTGACGCTGAGCTTTTCCATCGAGTGTTAAAATTTAATCCGAGGTCACGACGTCATCGCACCCAATGAGCGCGCTGAACGCTTGATCTATGGTTAATTTAGCGCCATGTGATTGGTTTTTGCAGAATAAATCTCGGATTAAAATTTTACCACTAGATAGAAAAACCCGGCCTGAACGATTTGACATTTTAAACTTTAAGCAATTTTGCAATGAGGATCATTAGACATTTTTGAGTTGGTATAAAAAACCACCCTTCATTAGGCAATTTCAATGTACAAAATAAGAATTGTGCCTTCAGTGGTTGTGAGATAATTTCTGTCAATTTTATCTTTATTGGTGATTTCAACGACAAGTTCCTTTTGAATGAGCAACAAAATAATGATTGCCCAAGAAATCAATACGTTTCTTATTGTGCATTCGTCAATTATGTGTAAAATATTACAAAAGAACGCAATACTATACGGAGTAAGAAATCGTATACTGTTCTCTGTGTAAATCCAAGGCTCCAGGATCGCAGCAGAGTCTTTCAACGTGAATCTGCACAAATGTGGTCATGCTTTTACTAAATTGAGCGATTATGCTTGTACAGGGCATGATAGTTACGCCTCTCATCGCAATGCAATTAATATGCTTGTCGATCGTTATGCCAATGCACCGTTTTAATTTGAGGGCATTGCAAATAATACCTTATCACAGATTTCTGCTTTTAGTTTTTGGGATAGATCCTGATGACAATTCTACATTATAGGATAGAGGTTGAAAGGTGCTAACAAATTTCACTATCCGTATGGAGTGTTAGCGCTGTTATCATGTAGCGTTAAAATGTTTCATAGCGGAGATAAAGTACTATCGCGCTACATTTTATTATCAACATAGGGCAGCGGAATATTGATCAATTGACCTTTTATATATGTGAAGATCTTGCGTTGTTTTAGTTTGAACTAAATCTAACTTTTATTTATTATATCTTATAGTTGCTTCGGTGTATCGTGTATCAACAAAATTGCTATGTTGATGGATAAGACCTCGTGATTTTATTTTTACTAAGCAATATGTTAATAGATTAGCTAATGCTAATTTTTATTGGCTGTAATTGAGTTAAATCGCGTATGTCAAATGTAATGTGTATGCCGCCAATGGACCTTATTTTTCAAATTCAGGATTTATCATTTGTGCTGGTTAAGAAAATGTGTTTATAAACGTTTCAATCTACTTTTTCTAGGACTGTGGCATCAAAATTGTGTCACTGAGGATGCCAGAATGTCTTTAAATTCAACATTTCCACATTACCGGCGATCTGTCAATATTAATCACAAATAATTTAGCAGTAGGTCTATTGCTTGTTGAGCAAAAGCGTCAGGAAAAATCAACGTCGAACACTTGCATCATAGAATCACCGATACGTGAGACAAATTTGAACATTCTGTAAAAATAAATTGAACGTACGGAAAATAGGCTTGTGTAGGCAAATGCAAACGGAGACGAAAAGGATCGTTTGCTTGAATCACAGATGCGGGACATACATGTACAATTGTACATGTACATGTACATGTACATGTACATGTACATGTACATGTACATGCATTTAGGCAATTAAATTAATTAAACTGCATTTAGGCTACATGTATAGCTCGGCATGCGGCCCGGAAGACGCTTGCGACGGTGAGTTAGGAAAACCGCTGACATCGACAAAAGTAACTTGACTGTTTGTTCAATGTGCTTCAGAAACACGCGCGACGTACACATGCAGGAAACATTCTGCCATACAAAGATCACACAGGGCTATAATTATAGTGGTCGGGGGGATTATCCATGCAACATCAAACCAATTGACCATTTCTCCATAAAGGCATGAAATTTTGCACAAATGTAGATCAATCTTATTATATACAATATATTAATCTTATCACTGTAGATAATATACAATATATCAATCTTATCACTATAGATAATATATAGTAGATCAATCTTATCACTATAGATAATATAGTGAACAGACTTGGCGACCATAATCCCCGTGAAACAGAGCCTACGTAATTAAACCTACATTGCGCCAAAAATAACGCTCTGAACTGCGCCTCACGAAAGATTTGAAGAAAATAAATCGTCAGAAGTAGCATCGCCTAGATGCTACATGTAGATCCAAAGGTCGGGCCAAGGTCAGTGGCGTCGCGTGACTCTAAAATTCACGCGCGGGGGCGGCGGTGCTCACAGCTCACGAATTCTTTGTCTGTAGGCCTACCGTGCAGAAATAACGACCGGGAGGAAGGGGAGAGGATAGCGCGACGGATATTTTTTCAAAACTTCCTATGCCACCGGCCTGTGCAACCTAAAGAACGGGCCAGTACAGCACAGCTTACAGGTCGGGCCTACAGAACCTAAAGGTCGGGCCGAGATGAAATTTTATCCGCATGCACCACGCTACAAAAGTCGCCTGCATAGAACATAAAAGTCCGGCCAAGACCCGACCTGGCCCATACAACGCTACTGGTCTTCAGGCATGTACGCTCGCAGGATTTTTTTCAAGGGTGTGCAAATCACACTTTTGAAATCCATGGGGGTGCAGAACTCTCGACAGCGGGGGAGAGGGGGAAGGGCCGGAGATATGCTGACTGACAGTTTGCTCCTCTAGAGCGTATCATACTTAACCTGTTGTTTGTGACAGACCGTAACGATTAAAAGGGGCTTTAGTAAGCCCCCTGGGACCACCACCTCACTTCTGAAGCTAATCTAGCACAGCCAGGGGAGTGCACAAGGGGGTGCAAACTGCTTTTCTAGCGGAGTGCAACTGCACCCTCTTGCATCAATGTGCGGGGCCTATGTCTTCAGGAGTCAGATCCACGATGCCCAAATATAATATCAAAATCTGCTCAGAATATTATATTGATCTACGTTTGTACGAAAATTCAGGCTTTCGTGCAAAACGCGCAATAGGTTAGCTATGTAGCCTGTGCTGCTCCACTATAAGGAATTAGGACAAGTTTACAATGGTGTTGACTTGTGAACGCTTTTAACAAGTTACTGCAGCAGTGAATGATCAGGTCACGGCTGACTGTCATAGTGCAGATGCATCGGACCGTATACACACGTGTGTGCACGCCTCGCGCAGATCAAAAGACGCAAAGTGGTGGAGCAAGATTGTAAAAAGGGAGAAACGTAGCGAAAAAGTGCACTTTTCTCCAAATGGTGAAAGTTGTGGTGGAGAGATTCTGCAGAATCAGATAGGTAGGCCTACGCGTTCGTAGTTCGAAATTTGTTAGAAATTGGCTAGGTCTAACGAACTTTCATGGTCAAAATTTTCTCGTGAAAATCAAATAAATAGGATTTAGCATATTCAACACTTTGCTGCCCAATGTTCAATCAGAAAGAAAATCAAATAGTCTATTCGGCTTTGTCAATACTATTCAGACAGTTTTTTTTCTCAAGCTGCAAATTGACCTTAGAAGCCTGAATTTTTTCAAAGAGCTGCCAAAGCAGTATTTCTTTGACATTGAAATTCTTCAATTGGTTTGGTAGGAAAGCATTTTAAAACATTCTTGACAATATTCCATAGCCTATACTGTCGCGCGATAACTACTTTTCCTTCGAACATAAATGTTGATTTAATACATTTATTGAATCTTCTATTCTTATAGATTGATACCCTTTGCATGCCATGGTCTACTGATATTTGGAGCCTACAATACATGGCACTTATTTATTGTGTTTATGTAAGTTTTTGGTTGCTGTTGTATTTGTGTGTTGCTACCGATTTGGTGAATGTAGAACATTATATAATTAACAGAATATATTCATTATAGTCATTTAATATTAATGGTGTTATACTAAATAACGGTGATCACGCATTGGCCTATTTAAGGCTACAATGCCATGTGTAAAACTGTAGAAGGTAAACATTCAGTCCAAAGAAACTCCTGACTAAGGGTTATGCTCACCCTGCCTCCCATAAGACGACAGTTGAAGGGTTTACACGCCCATCAAGCAAGCGACACTTGCCCTAGACCAACACCTCCACTGCATGGCCTAAAGCCCTGCCCAGGCTGCGATTATTCTAGGCCTTGGTAGGCGTGAACTACATCCCGAAACTTGACAGTGACCGCTTAAATTTTTCATAGACTATTAACGTTTGTAAACTGGTGGATAACTACACAAGGGTGATGCTGATCCCAGCTTAATCGCGAGCCAGTCAAACAGGCTGTGCGCGAAAAGACAGAAACGAATGGATTATCCTGATATCCAGTCGAGAACTTGTCATATCGCTTCGATTTAGTCTAGGCAGGGTTGAGCATCTTTAGGCAGCACAGGAAGCATTGAGACAGCATGCAGCCTAGGTCACGTTTCATAGTCGTTTAGAAAGCCGCAAATAGCATCTTGGTTACTGCTGCTAAGTAATCGCTGCAGCAGAGGTTGATCTCTGCATTGTTTCGATTATTCGCATTAGTCAGGTAAAATTTGAACTTCTAGCTATCCATTGAGGTGTATGCACGCATAATATTTGTTAATGTATGTATAT
Source organism: Chamaedrilus cognettii (assembly GCA_034695025.1). Classification (NCBI taxonomy): domain Eukaryota; kingdom Metazoa; phylum Annelida; class Clitellata; order Enchytraeida; family Enchytraeidae; genus Chamaedrilus; species Chamaedrilus cognettii. The sequence goes on from JAQIWG010000244.1 coordinate 21,598, forward strand.
GCCTGCGACACTTGTGATGCGCTTGTATGTCATGGAAACGAAGATTGAGAAGTGGTAGTGGAAAAACTGCGCGAACTAGACTCACTGGGGTCCTAGCTTCAAGAACGCACTTAAACGATTTATAGTTAATAGAATGGCTGTACATTGACTGTTGTGTCATGAACTTCTCACCACGCCGCAGAATCCGTGTTTTCCTGGGAAGCGGGCGTACAATAATTTTCCATTACTACCAGTCTACTAGCCTACGTCCTGGAAAAGATTCGAAGGTGCTGATGTAAACGCGCCTTCAGCGATTTCCATTCGCCACTCGCCGCTTGTAACCGACGCTACCAGCGACACCAAATCCATTTATTTGCTTCCGCTTTGGTTGGAAGACTTTTGCAAGTCGAGAAATAGAATTCTCTGTTTAGCTAGAGCGGGAATTGAACCCGGGACCTGTATCACGGCAGTCCAGTGTAAATACCACTAGACCACGCATGCTAGCGATAATAAATCGGATAAAAACTGTAGCGAAGAATGAAGGACACTGTTGGATTGTACAAGTTGGAATACTGTTCGGACACGTTGGACTGCACTCGCACTGAGATGATTTTTCAAATCAGAGTTTTATTGGCAATCCTCCAATAAGAGCCTGGGTATAAGTTCGGTAGCTTTAATGTTATATTTTACTATTGTTGCGACAATGGTGGGTGGATTCTTTGCTGCTCTTGCGACACTGACTGAACGAAGCGATTGCCGTGTTTGAGCACAATTAAGTCAATAAATCAAAACCGTTGCGCGGGTGCCTATGCGCTAGCTGCTAGCTAGTATGCCTGTCCATATTATTTTGCCACAATGTATAGACATATACTGCCTTTCATGAAATTCTGCTACACCCTACACTGTGTAAAAAAACACAGTGGTCGATTTGTCGTGGAGGGGGGGCGGAGTTGATCCCTCCATTTAAATCTCCAAACCCCCTCCTCCCCAGCTCCATATTAAAAAAGAATTATAGTGGTGTCAAAATTGACCCCTGTTTCAGTTTTGAACCCTCGGAGGATCGGATTCCGTCCCTCGGTTAAAAAAACCCTCTACGAAGTTAAGGTTCGTAGAGGGCTTGTTTCCCCCTAAACATAGTTAATAATGACATAAAGAAGGAATACTACTCTTACACAGAACCGGACTGTAATAGTCTTCGTTACTACACACAGTCCTTAAATACAACCCCACCCATCCATACATGAATCAAATGCAAATCACAAGATTCTCTTATATGAGAATACAGTCATGTAGGGTACCCTACACCATTTGTGGCTTGTGAGCATTGCCTGTTTGGCTCAAATCAGACACAAGGATCTACGTAAGTCCATGTAAGTATCGGACCATGTAAGTATCGTACTGTACTACCGTAAGGTCATTCTGAAGTACATGTAGTCTATGTCTCTCGGTGACAGCTTGCATTTTGTTCGCTGAAGCGAAGCTGCCATCGTTTGATGTTGATCTGCTATTTTGTCACTTTCAGACTACTAAGAAATGAGTTTAGAACGGAGAGACTTACGGTGGATCTTCACAACGTTGGCTGTTCTTCTTATGACAGGTAAAACATAAATAATCTCTGTTCGTTTCGAAACGAGGAGGCCTATTGGCCAATTAAACGTCACCGCGTTGAAATCTAACACCCTACATCAAGAATGTAGAATGTAGATCGGTTATGGTGGAGGGTTTGGACACCAAGGACCTTCCATTTGTAGAGCACTGAAGAGAGACATCAAGAATACTTTGGAAATAAGTTTTACATAATATTTCTTTTAATGGTTTTTTGGCGGGGGGGACATTGCCCCCCCTTAGCTCTCAAGCTCCATTATCGTGCAGCCTACATGTACATTATGCAATAACGTTATTGCATAATCTACAATATATAATATGCAATATGCTATGCAAGAGCAGCAGGCAGCAGCTGTACATTGCCGCTATTACTACCATAGGCATACAACGTTGCTAGTTTCATTATTCTTAATGGACTTCAGAGTTCTACTGAAATTGTTTTTCTTTTTTCAGGTTTCCAGGGGACGTCGGGTGATCGTAAGTAGCGCGCTATCCATAGAATGTAGAAAGTTTGCACACTTATTTACTTTAGCGGTTCTTTTTCTCAACTGGGTTTACAAGTCTAGGCCTGTACGAACATGTACATGCATCATTGAAATCGAGACGCTTTAGGTTATTGGAGCTCTGTCGAGCCCGGAGTCCAGCTTCCGAATGGTTTGGTGTGATCTGTGGTTTGGTGATCACACCCAGAGAGATGGTATACTTTTAATAATATTGGTCTGTGATCGCACCAGCATACGATAATAGGTGATACATAATTGGATGGACACACAGTGGTCGCTATATCCTTGATGTAATTCCCTGGCGTGCTAATTTAATACTAACAATCAAAACCCCAATTTCAGTGAAATCGTTATTGAATATTTGCATCCACACATTTATCTTCTTGTGCCGAGTCTTTGTAATCTCTTTGTCTTATGTAGAATCATAGATTATACTCTATGGATTCAATTGACGTGCTTCATTTGAATCGAAATGAAGATAGCGGTTGTTTTTAACAAGAATCCGACTATGTTATGTAGACTTTTATTATATTTTGGTTTTGCGTGCAGCGTGTGGGACGGGATGCATGTCATGTCCCAACGCCACCTACTGCAGCCTGTGCAGCACTGGTCCTCCAGTCATGGGTCCAACTTATGACGGAACATCAAACTGCGGAGGTAAGTTATATTTGAATATAATTTATACTCAGGCTGTAAAATATCGTTTTGTCGCCTTGGTTCAAATATCAATTTAAATGTGGAAATGATTTAAACCCTAGTCGGATATTTAAGCTAAAATGCATTTTGCTACTTAGCGACTTTGCGACATTGCGACTTTGTGACGTTGCATAGCAAAGCATCCACTCCAGCCTCCTCCTCGACACGAAGTTAAAATGCATTTGCAAGATGGCGCTATTTTGAAGCCCTTTTCATCATTTTCTTCACTATAATGCGGCAAAAACCAGTGAGATTTTAATTATATTATCAATTCACAATTTGTGGCCATAGATACTTGTTTTTAGAATGGGCTTATTCTTGAGTTAAATTTGTACTTCATATTTCTGAAACAATAAGAAATTATTACGATTTGTTTTTTTTACATGGGTAGCGCACATGTCTCACTGGCTAGTAGTCATCTTTCCAGGATAATCTATTATTCTATTTGGTGACAGGTAAAAACTCAGCTCGAAAAGAGGTCTAGCCTGCTGATGTAACAAGAACTTATCATGCGCCAGAATTTAAATCAATAAAGGGAATCGTTCTATTATTATATGATGCACGAGTGTAACTTAGGATCTAATAATATGCTTAAATTGCAGCGTGCACGGGAAATTGCGCAAACTGCACGATCAGTGGAGCGAACAAGTGCGACCAGTGCATGCCGGGCAATGGACCCGCACCGGGCAATACATGCGGGGGTATGTGCGTCAGAATTTGTTGTTCTCTAAATAGAACTTCAAAAACGAAGAAAAAGAGTATGATTTTATTAGATTCAGTAATTATATTCATCAATTCTAAAACAGTTTTCACCTTGTCATCCAGGTTTTTTATTTGTGTGATATTATGAAAAGCATTTGGCATATCCAGGCGTGCTTCTTACAATAGACATATCCGGCTCTAAGAAACTATTGATTCTTTTTTGTTGCTTCTTTCATGCGAATTGTTTCATTGAGTTGTTTCTTTTATGCTCATAGCCTGTAGAGTTGGGGATATAAGCTAGGACTACCTGATGGCAACTTCGAAAATTTGTCACATTGTACATTCAATAGGTCTGATTTTCTGTCACCTGCCTCCTCCCCCACCCCTATTTTGGAGCATGGTGACGACCTGATACCCTTGCGATATCAAAGTATAACATCGTTGGTCTGTATCCTTGCGTAGGGTCTACCACTGCTAGCATTTCAAATGGGATACGTAACGTTATCGTTCTGTTCTCTGATTGGAACTTCAGGACAAAAACCGAAAGCGAATTGTTCTTATATTGCATGTGTAAAATCTTGAAAAAAATTATTTGGATGGTGGAGCGCATAGCTACAAGCTGCGGTCGACTAAAAAGAAGAAGAAAAAGAGTCTCCAAGGCCTTGGATCGGGATATCTCGTAATCTTAACAGTCAAATGGCTGTTGTTTTTGCTAAACTTGAATTAATTCATTATTTTCATTCATTTATAACATCATTCCGGCACTAATTGTCATTCCATTGTTCGTCATTATTCTTTCGTCACTGCGCCTAACGCAGGGAGAACAGGTTAATTTCTTGTGTTTGATTTCAGCATGTGCCAGCAATTGCATGAGTTGCTTGAAAGCCGGACAACTTGAATGCGACGTGTGCAGCCCCAATTTTGTCATAAACCCCTTGGCAAATGGTACCAGTGACGTCTGGTGCATTCGTAAGTAATATTTGAAATATAGCATCCTATAGATTCATGTAGCGGACATTGATGACAATGAGCACAATGATTTCCGTTTAACATGTTTGCCTTAAGATGGAATATAATTTTGTGGGCTATTCTGGGATGTGAAGAAGCAGGCATTGCTGAAGAAGCACGTTTTAATGTCGAATATATTGGTACATGTAGGCTGCTTTGGGGTTTGACATCCTGAACAACACCTCGGAAGTTCAGATAATTTTCTTATTGACCTGGACGCTCCTTGAGCCATCAATGCTTGGGCATTTATTGTATGCACTTTCATTATTGTCGATTGTTAACCGTTGTATAACTTAGTTTAAATCATTATAGCAACCGTTAAATTAATGAAGTGCATTAAATGTCGAAAGATGATCAATATGTAATGTAATTATTAACGCTGCGCAGCCGGTGTGTGGACGTATTTTTTTATTAAAAGGTACATAATCACTTTATTGAAGGTAAACGCATATTCTTCCATTAGATATTAAGTTGTGGGTGGGGTGGGAGTTAGGGACAAACATTTCAAAAGAGCTTACCATGTTGTAGAAAATGTGTGTCGCTCGCAATGCCATTCTTGACTGTGCATATTAATTATTTGATCATTGAAAAAAACATTGTTTGTCAAAATAGCAAATTATTTACCCTGCTTGCGGGAAAAAACACAAAGTGCATAGAACTTCAAAAAAGTTTCAATTTCATCGAAAAAACGCATGAGTGATTAAACCGTTTGTTAGCAGCGCTCTATATTTCTGGATCAATTTACATAATTTTGCCTGACAGCTGTTACTGGAACGACTACCGCAGCGCAAGCCGGAGCAACGACCGCAGCTCCAGCTGCCACGGGCACCATTCCAAGTAAGCAGTAGCTGCTGCATTCTAAAAGCGAACAAATTATTGAAAAAGTGTGCAACTTATTGATTTCGCTTTACTATATTACACTTTCGGGACAAAGAGCTTGAAAATGCAACTGTACTCGTATTTTTGAATTATTTAATCATGGTGGTCTACGATTGCAACCGCTATGGAGTCCCAAATTAGCCCCGCTTCAATGCCCATTCGGGCACGTTTTCATTTTAGATTTTCACCGCCAAATGCGTACTTACGAAAAGCTTGCGCGCAATGAAATTGTCACTGCCGCTAGTGCCGCTAGTTACGATATTAATTGTAAATTGAACTAGATTAATAAATAGTATACGAATGGCTTCCAGTTTTACTTTTTCTAAAGATATTAGGTTACGTTCATAAAGAGATGTAACTTTATGGCGTGCGCTCAGGTTGCGGCCCCAGTACTGGGTGTGCAGTGTGTGCAAGTCCCTCTCAGTGCAGCGCGTGCAGCGCTGGACCGCCTACAATGGGTCCGGTTATAGGGGTGCCATCTAGCTGCGGAGGTACGTTCGGTTTTGCCAAGTTAAATTTGTAACAAAGCTCCAGAAATACATGCTGATTCATTTATGAATTGCTGGTCGATTTGATGTTTGCAAATTTTATGGTGCTGTCTACTGGCGTACGATGCACAATGTTTCTATTCACAAATGGTCAATATAGCTAGGCCAAGGTGTTTGTGCCTGTCAAGTGTGTAGTCTTTAGTTGAAGACCCTACGGCTACTGTAAGTTCATAGTGATGACAAACCATTCACACAAACCATTCACGTACAGTGTCTCGCTCGACTCAGACATAAATTGATATTAGGCCTCGTGTCTAGCGAAGATTGGCAAAGTGTGTCGAGGCAGTATGCTCTGTCTCGCCCACTATGGATGACGCGTAGCGGTCTCTTGCCTTCTCAAACTTGACAGAGGATGAGCGTTCACGTTTGGGGCTTTCCTGACTCTAGTCAGAAATATGTTAAACTTCTTCTTCTATTATTTTTGTGTGATGTTATTTGGAAACTTGCCTCGCTGCATGCAATCTGTCGGCTTGATGTATCACCTGCGTTCAGCATCATGATTATGCCACGAAATGCAGATGCTTACAATCGGGCAATCATTGTGACGGCGAGCCCCATCATAACTTGGCATGATTTGTGCAATCTATCGGAATCATTTAGAATTGAAGCTTATGTCATGAAACTCTGGCAAAAGTATGGTCAAACTTTTAGGCTTTATCATTGAAAATACTACATTTTCTGCTTGGATGATTGAAAGAAAAATTTACATGGTGAAAGTTTACTTAAAAGTTCATATATTTCTATCCAAGTATATGTCATACACCTTCAACTTCAAGGTTGTTCTGCATTCAGCCTGCACAGGGAACTGTCAAAGCTGCACGATTGCTGGTGCGGGATTGTGCGATACGTGTGCTCCGGGGAACGGACCGGCGCCAGGGGGAACTTGCGGGGGTGAGAACTGGGGCTGGGCTGGTAGTACAATTACACTTAGGCTCAACTACACATTTGTACACAGTGGTGTGGAGAAAATGATTCATTGTATTTATGTATGTATATTGTATAATGCACTTGTAACGCACTAAAAATATGTCATGCAAACGGAGATGGAAAAAACATCATCTACTTGAATCGTAGGTGCCCGGACCTTAGACTATCACATAAGAGAAATCGGTGAACTTAGGTATATTTAGGGTCTTCAGCACACTTTCCTCTGATCATTCCTATGCACTGTGGTATAGGGTGTGGTATCAGCTATCAGGGCGTGCTTCCACAATGAAGGCGTTTCAAGCATACACTTCAGGCATTATTGTGTGTGGTGTATACTGCTTGGTAATTAATATTCAACCACACACTGTTAAATATCTAGTAACTTTAATATATTTGTCGTATGCATGGTGAGGTATTGAAGCTTGAGATCAGATACTTGTAGACCACCTACGAGATGCGATAAAAGACAGTTTTTGATCTCCTGCACATTGCTGCCGGTTAAATGTTAATCATTTGATACCGTTCAGTCCATGTACAGATGTTGCAAACAGCTGAGCTGTTACATAAATTCTAATTTATAACCTTCCTTTGTAGATCTTATGGCATTAAAATGCATGCTATTATTTTCCTGTTATTAACCATGCACATTTAAAAATGTTAATATATGTTAAATAATTTCGTTACGCTGTTCCGATGTTTTTCAGGCTGCGCGACGAATTGCATGACGTGTCTCACTGCTGGACAGCTAAAGTGCAACACGTGCAATCCGGGATACACGCTGAACACAACTGCGTCAACTGTCACTGACGTCTGGTGCTATGGTAAACAAATAGGGTCTTGTAAGCTTATATACCTACTAAGGCATTTATAAAACGCTTTGCTGAACTATAATAGGTATACCATGTTTGCTAATTGACTTGTGCACTGCTATAAAATAAATTTTTTTTATCGATTTTCTGGTTTTATGCTTTCTCTTTAGGAGCTCCTCATTTGTTTTTTTGATGTGCTGTCTAGTTTTATTTTCACAAATTACAATTGTAATTGTAATCGCTATGTGTTGAAGTATAGGAGTGATTAAATGATGCGATATTTGCTCATTTTAGGCCTAGCGACTGTGGCTGCTATCACGACGACAGCGCCTCCAGTGAATACTGTCGCTGCAGGTACTGGACATTTTTTGAGTCGATGCTTTCAGCTTAGAAAAATGAATTAGAAAGCAGAAGGAATTTTCAGTGAAGTATAATTGAAGTTAATGCTGCATAATTGTAGCCCTAATTAATCATTAGCGAATTAACGATAATGAATTAGTGTTTTATAACCCTATATGAGAATTTTGCTCGAAAAATATTAGAACCATGACAATGCTGTTTGATCGATTGTCACCTTCTATTAATTTGAGTTAGGCCTACTTGGGAGATGGTATATTGTATTATATCCTATGATGTATGTGTAGTGCGTAATTAATAAAAATAAATGCAGTGCAGCCAGGTTAGCCACTCTAAAATTATGCGCGAGGTATTTACCTAGTGTTTCAATGTGTTCTACGAATTGTAAAACCTGTTATATGACAAAAGGTAACAGTATTGGCATTAAATTTGTGTGATTTATTTTGTTTTATTATTCGCAGCTGCGTCAACAAGTTTAGCTGTATCTGCAGCATTACATCCGCTGTTGATGCTTAAATTTCAGCTACAACTGTTGCAGTGAAAGTTACCTCAATTGTTGCAACAGGTCCCACTGCTACAGCAGCAGCGCCACTTGTCACCGGAACCGTTCCAAGTAATCTGCTGCCTTAAGTGATTTATCATAAAGTTTAAGGGCGTTTAAGTTAAGCATCTAAAATAAGAACTAATTTTGTCTCTGATATTTAATGAAAGAATGAAAAAGCTAAAAAGTAGCTTCTTGAAGCGCTTGCTTTCTAGAGCTGTTTGATAATTATTGGTATTTGTAGACAAATTGTACACGCTCAACAAATGCTATCTCATGGACACATACCTTGAAGCCTACACGCTGCAGGGAAACATACCTTAAGGTGTGTCTGGATGCAAAAATAACGCATTGAAGTTGTCATAATGGTGACGTGTGGAAACGTGAGTTTTCTTGTACTCTCTAAGTTGGAACCTTTTATTGGATCCCCGCATACACTAGTATAGTCGTAAGTTATAATGATAATATTGAGTTTAGGGTCCGTTTCGGCGTCCAGGGGCGTCATCGTGGACCTCCCTTCGCCGCAGCCAAGTATCAATTTGTAATTGATGAAAATCCAAGACGAAGTTATAGTTATGTTGTGTGAAATATGTAAAAAATTATGTTGAAAACACCTCGTGTGCGCTCAGGTTGCGGCCCCAGTACTGGGTGTGCAGTGTGTGCAAGTCCCTCGCAGTGCAGCGTGTGCAACGCTGGACCGCCTACAATGGGTCCGGTTATAGGGGTGCCATCTAGCTGTGGAGGTACGCCGTCATGATTTCTTTCCTTAAATCTGTCGCGTGAATATGATACAAAAACAGGAGGCAGTTGGATAAGAATTTTCAAATATATTATGTGTTGGACAGACCGCATTTCTAACCTGAGTTTTTAAATCTTTGAAAGGTTATTCATTTTTGCTCATCTGCTTTATCTATCCTTTCTATCTCTCTTCATTCCTCTCTTTTCTCTCTCTTTTTCTTTGTCATTTGCCTTTGTCGCCTTACCTTTGTTCCAGAATATTTAATTTTCTTTTTTGAAAAGATCTAACTTAAAAATCAGTGCACTGTGCTGATGGCAATGATTGAGGTCGTCCCTGTCTCATGCTGGGAATTTATTTTCACAACCGGAGGCGATTCCAGGAATTGTTGGTGGGGGGGATTATCACATGATCACGGTTTCCCACCCGGGCAGAACTTGCGACCGGGGGGGGGGGGGCTGGTGCTAACAGAATATTTTGACCAAAAATGCTGTTATTGTGCTGAATTACCGGTATGAGGGGGATGCAAATTCCCGGTGGCGGTGGGGGGAATGAGATGCTTTTTGCTTAATTTTGCAATAAAAATTCTTACTTTTCACATTTTTTACATAGGAAACACAAATTTTTCATGCTTGTGGGGGGGATGAATCTCCAGTTTATTTATCATTATAAAGCGCCCCTATCCAGAACCCTTAATTATTCTAAGCTTTGCGTCTGTCACCAGCTTGCTCGGGGAACTGTGCCAACTGTTCCGTATCGGGCGCGGGCAGTTGCGACGTGTGCACGCCGGGGAACGGACCGGCGCCCGGGAGCACATGCGGGGGTGGGTGGTGATGCTTTTGTGGTAATTATAATGAGCCGATGTGTGATTTAACTTCAAGATGATATGAAATTAAAGAAGAAATAATTAACTAATTCATTATAGATTAAGAGATACACGCGCATAGTTGTGTGGACACGTACTTCGTTTACGCAGGGGTAGGCCATTTGCAGACATGGACATCGGCTTCAGATAATATTATGTTGCGCAATCTCTTTGTTGCTTTGCAATGTTCAATATGATTGAATTATGTTTTATTTGCGCATTACAGCCATAAATAGGAAAAAATAAAAATGAAATGAGGTTTTAAAATTGTGTGAACTGTTGATTGTGCCCAGCGTGCGCAACGAATTGCATGCTCTGTCAAGCTGCGGGACAGTTGAAATGCACTTCATGCAATCCGGGATACACTTTAAACACAACTGCGTCAACTATCACGGACTTGTGGTGCATTCGTAAGTAATGATATTTAAGCGAGGAACTCTTAAATATTTTGTACCCCCGTACTAATGTTTCAGTATTATGATAGGGCTTAGTTATTTTTTCTCTGCTGATATTTACTTTTTGCGGGTATTATGACTAATTGATCTTTGATTTAGGTTTAAGTTACTCATGCTTTTGAGGCAAAAATTTATTTATTTATTTATTTTAGTTTTCTAGTTTTCATGCTCCTTAATTGTGCACGTGCTTGATAGTTAATATTTTATTATGACGTTAATTTTGCAGTATTGATGTGTTAGGGTTAGGCTAAGGCGTATGCCTTTTCGTAGATTTTTCTACTTTAGCTTGACTTTGTTACTTCGCTATGTGAAATTGATGCTGGTATTGACATTTGAAATAAAGTACGTCTAATAAATGTGAAAAAACTACAATCTTATCTAGCAAATAGTTCTGAGTGCTGTTTACTGACAAACAATCAAGTAGATTCTATGTACAGTATAGTGATACAAATATGAAAGCCAGTCTGCTATCAGATTCGATTTCAAGCCTGGGACAATTTGGTAGAAAATGCCTCTCTCGGTTTCATTAACTGCAACATAGCATTAAAATAACAGAAATGATTTGAAACTTGAGTAATGTTACGAGTAATGAAATTAGCTGCATTAGATGTTATTATTCCTTTAAATATATTGTTCTCTTTAATATCAGAGTTTTTAATGTAATTGAATGCGCAGTTGATTATGATTTTAAACCTGTATTTTAACTGAAATCTGTAGCGCATGTGTTCGTTTCTTTTGCGCAGTGTGTTTATTTCATTGATTTAGAGGCAAATGTGCAGCTGTAAAATAAGAATTTAATATGCCCTGCAGTCTTCAGCAAAAATTTTAGAGTAATTACTTCCAGATACTTCCTAGATAATCAGTAGCTTGCCTTTATTTCTACATGTTTCATAGATTACCGATCCCGTACCTATCAGAATTGTCACGTGATGTACCTGCAATAAAATTGCTGTTTGTGTTGTAGCATCCTCTGCAATCACTACAACAGCTGCAAACTTCCCAGGTAAGATTCGGTGCAGTTGATAGATATTTTTTATTCGTTTATATGCTACACTGCAATCATAATAATTCAATACTCTGGACCGATGTCATCAGCTCATTGTTTCGTCCTCCTGACGACCCATCGAGCTCTAAATGTACCTTCGCAGGATCAGAGCATGTGAGGACCTGTGTCTGTGGTGGCAAACGTCCAACCTGTGCTAGCATGACAAAATGGATGGCATATGTAGGAATGATGGTGACGATGATGATGATGATGATGATGATGATGGGAGTAGCATCAACTTAAATAGTGCAAACACTAGTGCGATAGTTCAACCTATAATTTTATATACAGAGTATATATATATTTTGGTATATATTTTGTGACTAGCATCTTCAATTTTAAATCAAATATAAATTCAATCACAACCGGAATGCTTTAGAAAGTAGCGCAGTGACATCTGTGTCTGTGCTCAGTTTGCGGTACAAGTACGGGATGTATGGTGTGCGCGAGTCCGTCCAAGTGCAGCATTTGTCTGCCCGGAGCGCTGCCAAATGGACCGATTCTGTCTGCACCTTCCACCTGCGGACGTATGCTCACTTATAGCTAAATTTTAATTTAGCTTTTTTATAATCAAGCAACACGGCACACCGAATACAGTTCCACAAGGTGCAACTGCACAAATTGCTTAACCTATAATTTTATTTAAATTAGGTAGATACCTAATTTAAATAAAATTATAGGTTAAGCAATTTGTGCAGTTGTACAAGAATACAAAATGAGTTACAAAATGCATCAGTCAAAGTTTAGGTCATTATCAGTGGCGTGGCTATTCGTAGCGTCTGAATCTGATTCTTCACGCTAAGCTTACCATGTCAAAATAAACATTTTTGATATTATTGGAGGTGATTTCAACTTAAAATAAACACCCCCAGTCAACGGCTGTGATTTTGGCTGCATTTTCTGTGTTCAGCCTGCGCTGGGAACTGCCTCAACTGTTCGATCGCTGGGTCAACCATGTGTGACTTGTGCACTCCGGGCAACGGACCGGCCCCAAAAAAATCCTGTGGCGGTTAGTGGCGCATCTTGTTATCAGGGCTGCACCGAAATATTTAGATGCTGGACAATTCGGCTTTAAAGATTACATAAGTTTAACAGAATTGTGAGGTCATAGTGGGTAGAGATGCCTCATTATCTGTGATAGTTGTGAATGTTCGTTGTTTTTCCTGCAGTGAGAATGTAGTTGCCCATTACAATTTTGCTTAATGGCGTTTCGCACCGGCGTAGGTTGCCTTATTTTGTTTTTATTTTATATCATAGTTGGCAGACTTATATTGAATTTTAGGTCAATGACTTTCTTAGCTAACCAATAAGAGAGTAGAATACTTGATTATTGCCTCAATTGCAGTGGTTTGATATAAGAGAAACAAGTGGGTGTAGATAGCATGTAGTAAAATCTATAATGATTTCGATTGCAGGCTATGAAGTCGATGACAATATTTGAAAGATTTTAAAATGCTAAGACTTTTTAATGAGATTCCATATCGAAATTAATCATTATGGTAGAATTTTTTTTAAATGTAATAGCAGATATATATTCATTTTAAAGTTCCTTAGTAAGGCTTTACTCTCTCTATATGAATTTTTGTCCCTTTCCAAATACACTATTGCACATACTTACGTTTCCTTGTGCTTTGCAGCATGCGCAGCGAATTGCATGACGTGTCTAAGTGCCGGACAGTTGAAGTGCGATGTCTGCAACAATGGTTACACTTTGAACTCAACTGCGTCAACTTTCACTGACGTCTGGTGTATTTGTAAGCAGAAGTATTTATATTTGCTAATCTCACAACGCACCTGATGTTAATACTCTTCAAATACTACTAAATATGTTGATATTTTAAATATGTTGTCTACAGTACTGGTGTAATATTACAACATAAATGCTACGTCGCAATTAGTTCTTCTACGTTTATTCTTCCCAATTCATTTGCCCATATCCAACTGTGAGCTAATTACGAAGGATGACGTCTAGCACACGACTAGGCTTTAACTAATTTGTCACCACTTTTGTTGAATTTTGAACTTGAGATAATAATGCTTGTATTTAAGTAATTGACCATGTTTTCATCAGCGACTGTTTTGTTAATGATTCAGCTGCTAACATTCTAATAGCCTTATTGGTATCAAAATAATATCAAATGGCAGTATCATAACAGGATACAAAGATAAGTTCAATATCCGGCAATAATTGACTGTACTTACACAACTGCTGATTTTGCAGCTACTGCTACAACGATTGCCATTGCGGCCAGTACAGCTACAACGACCGCTATTGCGACCAACGCAGCCACAACGACCGCTGTTGCGACCAACGCAGCCACAACGACCGCTGTTGCGACCAACGCAGCCACAACGACCGCTGTCGCGACCAAGGCAGCTACAACGAATGGCCCCGGTTCTAGCGCGGTAGCTCAAACAACGATCGCCTTGCAACCTATAACCTCACAGACAACGACGGCTGCCATAGTGCAAACGACCACGACCTTGACCCCAACAGCTGCTGGTCAAACCACAACTGCACAAATCGCTGCTGCAACTCAAACGCCCGGAGGTATCCGCTATCGATTCATAGCTTACTCGTGAGCTTACTCGTGAGCTAAATAATGTGTTTCTTATTGAATTAAATCTTTAAAATTGTTTCTTATCATTCACGGATATGTTTTATGAAAGAATTGTCTTATGTAGGCTTACATTAATATCATACAGCTGCAAACTTAAATATGGGGGCCTACAAAATACCGTAGGCTATAGCTTTGACACAGTGCAGCCAAACAATAAATTCAATTCTACAGTTATTTGATTTACTGATTTAAAAAAGTTTATCACTTACAAAAGTTAGCATTTTCGTCTCTTACGAACATTTCTGCTATTGCAGCGACTACTGTGGCAGGCGGAGGCACAACTGCCGGTCCTCCACTACAGACCACTACTGCTGCACCATCTGTCATAACCTCCTCACCTATCGGCCCTGCTTCTCCCAGTTCGTCCCCCCCATCCTCCCCATCTGCACCCTCATCGACTACCTTACCGACGACCGTTGCCACCCCTGCTTCTCCGGCTACCATAGCCACCACGCCTTCCGCACCGGCTACTCCCGCCGCCACTACTTCCGGACTGGGCACGGCAACTACAGCAGCCACGGTGTCAGGCAACTCCCGTATGTCCACTGTGATGTGCTTTCATATTGTACCGTGGATGTCAATAATAAAATGACCACCTTTCTTCGTCTATTCTGTTAATGTCCGTTTTTACATAAGTTTAGACGTTTGTGCTCTGGTGAGGACTGCTTCTATCTCACTCCACACTCCACAGGCCAAGCGATCATGACTTAGAGTGGATTCTGTAGTCGTTCCTTTGTGCCCACCTTTTCGTTTGCCTTAGCTTAGGAGACAATTTAACAGCAGCTCATAACCGCCATTCGAAGTAGCTTTTTGTCTAGTCCATTTAAAATAATATACGACGTCGTTAAAGTATCGTGACGTCATAGATTTCAAGCAAAATAATTTATGTTGTCACTGCATTCAAATTAATATCAATTCTTAATGCACCCTTAATCTGAATCATTGTTCCTTGAATGAAAATTGAACACAATAGTGAATATTTTTCAATATTTTAATGCATTCTAAAATGCAGCGTCTTGCCTTTTCAAGCATCTATCTTGTTTTCAAACATCTGCAAAACTGTAATTGTGTATCAGGTCCCCGATGACGTCATTAGACGCCGAAACGGACTCTAAGCCCATTATTATTATTATTATTGTCATTGTAACTATGACGTCACGTTTGCGCGCAGAGTCGACGCTGCTGGGAATCATACTCGGTTCGATAGGCGGCGCCATTGGTCTGGCGCTGGGGGCCGGGCTGCTCTACTACTGCTGCTGCTCAGGCGGGGCGGCGGTCGTCGCGAGCGCCGCAGTCCCAGTCGTCGCGAGCGCCGCAGCCCCAGCCGTGCGCATCGTGCCAGTGGTAATTACTTCTACGCGTCTCGTGTTTCTATCATTTATTATATTCTCGACCTCAGATCCTTGGCGGATTGTTAGTAATTTTGACATTTTATTTGATTCACAATATTGTTGCTCATTTCTCATTCTACTGTATGATTTAACTAACATTATGCATAAAGTTAATATCCAGCTGAATTTCTACGCTTGCCATGCATTTGGTTTATTTAAATTTGTTTTATTGTCGTTGATTTATGTTCTGCTCTTGCGGTGAGTAAAAGATTCATAAATTATACATATGGGAAAGCATTGTGGCCGAGTGGTCTAAGTCGCTGGCTCGGTACGGTCTCGGATTGCGGGTTTAGAGTGCCGCAGTTGTAGGTTCGAATCTTGGCCTCGGCAAAGATTGCGTATCACTTTGTGCACCATTTTATGAAGATGGTATAAATTCATCAGCTAGAAGTATTTCTAGCATGCCTATCAGTCTTTGGTGGAGCCACCACCAACCACCATCTGCTGGTGCAATTGGGCATCACTTCTTCACCATATGGGGCCAAGACCAAAGAAAAACCGACGCAAATATTTCACATTAGCACATCAGTAAAGCGGCAAAAGAAGCAGTTTTGTTTTATAAAATAGATGCACTTTTACCAAGCACTGAATCGATTGCTAATGTTGATTAAACTGATTTAAGTTCAGTTACAGTTTTCGATTATAATTGATTTTCATGTCAAATTACTCTGTTTATATTATTTTATTTAATCGCGCCTGCATGTAAATTTTCAGCCGGTGGCAAGGCCGCAAGTCGTGTCAGCCCCTCGCTACGCTACCCTTCGCTACACTCCGGATTACTACACCAGCGATAGTAGCTACCGTCCATATTACGCTCCGAATAACTACCGCAGAGATACTCGCTACCTTCGATACGACGCTTCACCGAATTACTACCGCAACGATAGCAGCTACCTTCCGTATTACGGCTACAATCAATCCTTCTGATCCTGTAGCCTAATGGGTGGAAAGTGCATCAATATCTTTCAAACTTTCAGTGAGTTTTTGCTGATTCCTTCCAAGGGTGCTAATTTATTTTTGGCTCTCATTAATTCGGTAACTCAGAGTTTTTTGTTAGGATTCTGCTAGGCATATTAGGAATTGTAAGCGTTGACTTAATTACTATTACAAAAATTCTCTTCACATTTTCTTACAGTATAGTGCAATAACAATGTTGTATGTCTAACTGATGCTGGCAACAATGACGTTATAAGTGTTATTCAATTTAATTTTTTGTTTTTGTTTTCAGAGTTATCTCAGAATTATTATTCTCGAACCGTCAGAGACAATTATTTCGCAGCGCTGTGTTTAAATGTAGACTTACATGTAGGCCTACTGCTTGGACTAAATTACATGTCAAGCAGGATTAACGCAACAACTGCAGAAACCACAGAAGTTTGCATTTGTTTGCTATGTTCCCTCAGCTCTTTTCTTCTCTGCACCATCTTCTGCATTCGCTTTGAACATTCAATGCAACTGTATTTCAATTTTACATGATTTGACGTTTTCAAATCTCTAAAATTCTAAGATAATTTTCTGTCAAAAATTAATGTTGTATACAGAAATGCCTGCCAATGGACCTATATGTATCTTTCAAATTTGAGATA
The DNA here is from genome assembly GCA_034695025.1 of Chamaedrilus cognettii. NCBI lineage: Eukaryota > Metazoa > Annelida > Clitellata > Enchytraeida > Enchytraeidae > Chamaedrilus > Chamaedrilus cognettii. Next base: position 38,851 of record JAQIWG010000244.1, read on the forward strand.
TTTTCTCTGCGCCGATTAATAAATAAATAAATATATTAAACACTTGATTTCTCTGAATGTTGGTTTTTGTAGTATGGTTTTAGTTCTGAATAAATTTAACTTTTATTTATTTAATCTTATTATCACTTTGATGTGTCGTGTGTGAATAACACATAAATATTGATGTTGAACGATAAACCGTTACTGAATTCTTTCATTTAGCAGAGTTGATAGGCTAATTGTTCTTTTTTATTGAAGATTATCATAATTCTGTCAATTTGCATATGTTACATGTATTTATTGTAGTTGTAAAATGCCTAGGAAACGTGCAATTTTCAAATTCATAATTTGTCATTTATGCCGATTAATAAAACGGGTTTCCTCAGCTTTTCAGCTTTTCTACTGTCCTTATAGAGCGGTCGCTTTTTGGCACAGGGGGTTGTGTCTCTTACACCGACCTAGAATAGTAAAATAGACAGCGACGTAACCAGTAAATGTCACCGCGTAACCAGTAAATGTCAACGACGTACATGTATTGTCTTAAATATAACTGAGGGGCTTAAAAATCCAAATAGGGACTTGACTCCTTCAAACTCTCATCTTATGCCGTCAATTTAAAGCTTGAATAAACTTAGGGGGGGGGCTTGAAACCCCCTTA
>JAQIWG010000245.1:0-39421 GCA_034695025.1 Chamaedrilus cognettii
GGATCCCGAATGACCAGGAGACCCCTTTGGGGCTCCCTGGTGACCCTTTCTGGCACGGGACCCCTTTGGCGTCGACGGGCCCTTCTGGACCCCTTGGGGCTCTCACCACTAACATGAAGAGCATTTTAGTCAATTTTTCCCATTATTATATCCGGTCGGGGGCCTTTGGCCCCTGTAGGGGGCTGCCGGGGGCTCCCAGGGGGAACCCCAAAATCTATAGAGGGACTCATGGCCAACGTTGAACCTACACCAGCATCGCGAAAAGCTGTGGTGTGCAAACACTTTTGTGCCCCTTTGGGGCCCCCCCAGGTACCCCTTTTGGGCACTGGGCCCCTTTGGGGCCCCTCTCCAAACTCTTTTTAGATATCACCAACATCGTGGAGAGGATGTGGGTGGATTTTTCCGTTTAGTTTAATATGGCCGGGGGGCCTCTGGCCCCCGTGGGGGGCCCCTCCAAAAAAAGATGGAAATGGAACCCCTCCACTGGGTGTCCCATGCCCACACCGACACAGTAGTGAAAGTTTTGAGTGAAAAGCTGTAAAACTGTGGAAATGCATCCCGGTCAAACAGACAGACAGAAAGACACACAGAATCTTCTCTTTATTTATATAGATGTAGTGGATTATGAAATTTTTATACGATCTCTTATTTATTGATATTTCTCATTATCATAGCGCCATCAAATGAGCCCTTAAAAAAATTACAATACAAGAGAAATTTGCTTGCACTGCCTTCTCATGTCTGACCTAAACTTTGTGTCTAGTTGAGTTTGTATATTTTTGATTGCCTTTATGGAGCAGAATTGCAGCTTTTCAATTAATCAATATTAATAAGTGGTTGCTCAATCACAAAAATTGAAAGAGTTTGCAGCCCATGGCTTCCCGGGCGAGTCGTTGTAAGAGGCCGCTAGAGATGAAAGAGCGATTCATTGGTTGACCTCGAGGCGCTGAACCGGGCGATAATAATCTTGTCGCTGCACACGGACCTTGGACTTTTATTTAATTGTTTATTGCACAAGCAATGTTGCGGTGATGCAGGTGCAGCAGCGTGCGGTACAGTGCGTGCAGCGCAATGTGCGCAAGTTGATGGACATCAGAGGCTGGGCGTGGTGGAGACTCTATGTGAGGGTCAAACCTCTCCTCAATGTTCACCGCACAGAGGAGGAACTCAAGGACAGAGAGGTCCGTGTATAAAGAGTCTGATACCTGGGAGACAGAGGCGCTCCAAGCAACTTTTGTAAAGTTTTGGTTGTTGCTATCTGACTGCCAATTTTTTGTGATGTCTAGGCTGGATATTGGATGAGTTTGTAAGTCGTTACAGTTTAACGTTGTTTCAGTGTGGATATGTCATTTGCGTAATAGAGTAATTATTTATGACTTTAATGACAGAGAAATCCTCAATAGGTGATATCACTATTTTCATGAATCTAGCTCAATTCGATCAGATTTAAATTTATTTATTTATTTAATGCATCGTGCATAGTATGCATCGTACAATACAATTCATTTATTTTGATGCGTATGCACTGCAGTAATGTTTCCTTTAGGTTGAGCTGGAGCAGATGAAGGCTAGACTGGAGAAGGCCGACAAGGAGCGACAAGACTTTAAGCAGACCATCGATAAACTCGAGATGAAGGTATGACACTGACTGACACTGTTTTTTGATTCGAGCATACAATTGCACCCAATCCCTTTAGTCTCACAGTTGTAAATGATTTTTTGCATTGTAGTATGTAGATTGTAGACATATTACTAAATAAAAATGGTGCCCTTTTATGTGCAGTATGAAGTTTCTTGCACCTGTACCAATACGGTGCGACGTGGATGGATTTGAAACTAAGCAATTCATTCGGTGATGGTAATCTATTTTTGAAACTCTGGGTTCATTTATTGCTTGAAACTCTCTCCGCCATTTGTTACAATGGCTGCAGTGAAATCCAGCATAATTATTACATTATTATCTTACCTTTCTCACTTTTTTTTAAACGTTTTTGTGTCAGTTGTCCAACGTGGTCGCAGACTACCAGGACGAGCACTCCACTTCCACCCAGGCCGGAGAGCTTCTGGAAAGCGAGACCGCCGAGCGGATCCGCCTGGAGAAGGAGCTGCGCGACGTCCAGGTCTCAGCCATTGAGCTATTTATTACTGTTTATTGGTTAAAGACACTGCTGCTAGTGTATCGATGCCAAGTGGCATTAATTTATAGGCAGTATATCGTTAAATAAATAATTAATTTTCGATTAATGCGCTCTAATAATTAATTAATTGGTGATTTGAGATGACAAAAAATAGAGACTATAAAGAATGAATGCACTATTCCCTCAGCCTACACTTTAAACTGTATGTCTTTCAGCTTAGGCTCAAAATGCCGTATAATTTATGTCTTGAATGAAAACTTGAAAGGTGACAGTTTTGTCGCTTCAACTGATTAGGCTACAATTCATGTGCTGTCATATTTCTAATATTTACAACACTGTACCTCAGTGTGTGTTTGGCGTGTAATGGTGAGAGACCGACCTGCTTGTGTGCTGGAGGTGCTGGATGATGTCCGTCGACGCTGAAACGGACTGCAAGCCCGCTATTATTATCTAACTTGCTGTGTGTGCTGCTGCGCTGCTGCAGGGTCGCCTTACTGCACTGCAGAAACAGCACCAGCGCATAGAACTGGAGCTGATGGACGCTCGCATGCTTGCCGCCTCCGCCGACACGGAGGACGCAGAGGACGAGGGGGAGGGGGAGGCCGACGGTATTTTGAGTTGAATTTTTTTTTTGCTGGCATCTGGTAGAGCGCATAGATCTGGCATGCGCTTGAAGCTATAAATAGACGTGGCATGTGCTTGCAGGTGATTCGGGCCTGAGAGAGCGCTACGATCGGCTGCGCAAAGAGATGGAGTTTGCTAAGAAGCGACTACAGCAGCAACACGAGGATGAGAACGAGGAGTTGGAGTCAAGCAAGAAACAGCTAGAGAGAAAGGTGCGACTAATGAGTGATGATGTACTCGTGACTTGTAGATGCATTAAAAGTCATGCGGAGTTAATTTTGATGTAGTGTTACGCTATTTATTTATTTATTCTTGTATTGATAGTAGATGAAGGAGTTATTTAATTTTTTATCAGCCAAGCAGTTATCACAACGTAAATTTATGATATCATTGGTGTCATTTTTTTTTTCGTTGATTATACTATTTAAATCTCATTTCATTCTATTCCTTAGCACTATTTGAATCTACTGTTGGGTCTATTCGTTATAACGTCAATGGTCGCGCTGCTGGACAGTTGGCAGAGTCGAGTGTGGAGGCGGAGGAGCAGGGGCGCGCTGCGGCCGCGCTCAAGCGCAAGACTCAGAAGCTCGCGCAGGACATGGCCGACCTCAAGCTGCACCTCGACGAACAAGTCAACCGCAACGTGGAGCTTGAGAAGAAACAGAGAAAGTAGGACTGGTTCTAGGCGTGCTGCGTAGTTGGTTTTTATTGGGTTTTTGTTGGCTTTGGAAGATGCGTAGAAAGTAGGATTTGTTTTTAACGTTTGCGTAGTTTATTTTATTGTTTTTTAACTTATTTATGTTGTTTTTTTGGTGCATGAGAAGATGCTGAAAAATGACAGTACGATAGATTTTGAGCATTTACGCGATTGTTTTTTTTTTTCTGTTATTGGTATTAAAACAAGAAAGGAAGGAGGACAGTCGTTGGATGATCCTTTCAATGCTACATCGTTGGTAAAATATTTCAATTTGTATTTTATTGTAGGAATAAGATAATCTCTTGTGTTTATTAATGTATATGATATTTGGTTGAACTTATTTATGTTCTAGATCTACAATCCATGAAAGAGTAAATGATGTGTCTGACAGGGTTGTTAGATATGTTGTTTATTTTTCCGTGAAGGTTTGATGCTGAGATGGCGAAGATGACGGAGGCAGTGAGGGTGGAGAAGGTTCAGAGGGAGAAGATGCAGAGAGAACGAGACGAGCTGACCGCGCAGAAGTACTCCATCGAGCTCGAGCTCAAGGTTGGCCGACCTCGCACCATCGCCAGACATTTACGCCATATGCGCCTCACTATACAACTCACGCCAGTGATGATGCATTTCTATGCGATTGTTGTGACCAATTGAGTGTTTTTTCAAACTATTCATTATTTAAATGTCGGTGACGAATGTTTAGTTTCTTGAGCTAGTTCAAGCACTGAAATCCAAGTACTAGAAATCATATATTTTGCACTACAGTTATTTGACAGTTATTATGCATGGGAAAAGGACATTATTACGAAGCGTTTTGCGCTCAACTAACAAATATTTTATTGTTAATTTGTGCAATTCTTGAACATTAAGTACCGGTAAAGCGGCAAGAATTGTTTTGATACTTGTTTGATGATCGAGACAGTGAGTTCAATGTTATATAAATGTTATTTCTGCGCATTCAGAACGTCAAGTTGGATCTTGAGTTGGAGAGTGAGAAAGCGTTGAGGCTCGACCGGGAGATGAGCGACATTGCCGGGACGACCAAGGATGACTCGGAGGTGGGTGGAAATCAGCGAAAATTATTATAAATTATCGATTGATTGCGATTTAGTTAGGTGAGAATGTGATTAGTTCCGTGGAGTGTGATTTAGATGATTTAGAAAATAATCATCTTTATCCGTGTATTGATTTTTAGATCTTTCTGGCAGAAGTAAATAAATTTTTTGTCGGTTGAAAATATTTGATTTTAAATTGATTAGTTGATGATAGGAAAATTTTTAATTATGGTGAATTGAATTGTACATTTAAATTTTCTAGTCATTTTTCCAGATTGAGTTTGAAAGATAGTTAATCAATTCTTAGTGATATGATTGAACTTGAAGGTATTGGTTGTGGACAGGTATTGAAGCTGAAGCGACTGAAGAATGAGTTGGAGCGAAAGAGCGCCGATCAGGAGGAGGAGCTCGATGAACAGGCCGGCAAGATTCAGCAGCTCGAGCAGGTCTCTGATCGGCATTTATACGTTCCACATCTTTAGTTGAAGAGAATTTATATATTAAGTATTTTATGCGCAATTTAGAATCATTTCTTCAATTCGAATATTAGATATTCATCTGTTAGTCCTGCTCTTGCGCACTCTGTCAAGCAGTGGCTAGCTGAAATCTAATGGATCTGCCATACTGTATGTCCCTGAGCAACTTCTTGGCAGCTGCTTTTCTCATATTGATATTTTTTTATTGTGATGACTTGTAGTATATTTTTAAAGTGAAAATCTTTCTTATTCTCTTTAAAATATTTCACCCTGAACGTTCTGTATGTCTCTTCTTCACTGGCCTCCTATATCACAAGCTGAAATGCCTCTCTTCGTTCGACGTAGAGATTTTAAAATTCTCCGTGTTTGCTTGCAGGCGAAGCTGCGCCTGGAGATGTCTCAGGAGAAGTTGCGCCAGCAGCACGCCAAGGAACTGGAGGAGAAGGAACACGACCTGGACGAACTCAAGGGAAACCTCCAGAAAAAGGTTCGTCGTTATTCGTGCATCGCTGACCAATCATTGACCTGCTTACTTGTTAGAAGAACGGTATATTACGCAGTAATGAAATACACTAGAAAACTAATTTACATAATTTGATTGGTTCTGCTATCATTTTTGTGATCCAATGTATCGTTGTGTCTATTTGATCATCAAGGATCGCGAAGTTATCAAGGATTGACGAAGACCCATCACCGAAAAACACACTGTGTATGATGTTTTTTTGTGAATCATTTTATGCAATATGCATTTTACTATCGTATTGTTGCACAGCTTCAGTTTTTGCTGTTGCTATGCCGCTGAGGACCCTGGAGCGTCAGTTCTTGTATATCATACATTGCAGCATTGTTATATCGTATTGCTGCACAGTTGTAGTTTTGCTGTTGTTTCTAGCTGAGGACCCTTGAGCTCCAGCTGGAGGAGGAGCATGAGGAGGGACAGAAGTTTGGGAGGGAGAAGCGCGAGCTTGAGCGACAGTTGCAAGCTGTCAGTGACCAGAAACCCGCGCGGGATAAAGGTCGGGACCGACGGATTATCTTCTAATTCAGTACAAGCAATGTCAGTAAGATGACGTTGTAGATCTTATTTGTCTTTCTAGTCATTTGTATTTAGGCTTCGATTGGTTTTTGCTTTTTGTTTAAGGGTAAATGCAAATGTTGTTATTCTTCTTATAGGTGACATATTGTATATACTTATATAATATATAAGTATATATTATTGACTTGTATGCAAACTTATTTGTCGTCATATAAGTAACAAAAAGGGATTTTTTATATTGTCTCTTCTGTTTTATATATTATTTGTACATGATGCACAAAATTTACCCAATTTTTTTCCAAAGTGGCATATACTTATAATTGTCTCTTACAAAATTGTCATAGTCATGCACTTATGATTTTACTCATACTGCCCATACGCATATTTTTTGATGCGCACTGGATGTGACGATGGATGGCTATTAATTTTTTGTGCGAAATATATTGTTGTATTTGAAAAAAAATCATAAGTGCATGACTATGACAATTTTGTAAGAGACAATTATTTAAGAGGCCCCTAGACCCCTAGATATATATTTTTGCTGCATACTTAGACGTGGAGCACCAGCTGAAGAGGGACCTGAAGCGCACGAAGGCGCTGCTCACGGACGCACAGCTCATGCTGCAGAAGTACAAGGACGGCGCAGGCAACCGCACCACCATCAAACAGCTGCGTGACCAGGTCTGGGCTCCTCTCTGAATGCACGCCTCATCGGTGATCCGAGTCCTTGAATAATAGTGTATCAGTGCGTCACGTTCGTCGTACATCGCGCATTGTGGTGAGTAGTAGAAACTCGTGTGATCAGTTATGCGAGCCGGTTTTATAATTGGTCAGCAAAATGCTCATAATTTAGGTTCTAGCCTCCTTTGATAATTAGCTGCCATTTTAGACCATTTTCTGTTCGCACCTTTTTTTTCACATGATTATACAATTTTTAAACTTTATGTTTATGCTAGTTTGTTTATGGTAGAGAATAATTTAATATTGAGAATGCAGTGTTTTATCGAATTGTAGAACTTATGAACTGAGCCATAAAATCCTCGGCATTTGACATAATTTGAAGCACGTTTTCCTGATAAATTATAGGTGTAACTTCGTTACGCAATTTTTATATTTGGCAATTAAATTGGCTTTTTCTGTTCATATACCTTTGTAGACAGTTGTAGTTCTGCAGCGTGTGTATGCATGCTGTGCAGTTGGAGGACGCAGAGTTTGCGACGGCCGCGGCTGTGAAGACGAGGAAGGGCAAGGAGCTGGAGCTGCAGGAGGTGCAGCAGCAGCTCGATGACATCACCAGAGCCAGACAAGAAGTATGCCGTCACCACGCTTCACCATTGAATTACTCTACTTCTGCATTTATTTTGCTTATCAAACGATTCACTGACTGAACGATAAGGGATAAGGGTTTTTAAAAGGGATTTGGGTTTTTATAAGGGATAAGGGATATGATTTTTATATGAAGCGTTTGTGATTCGTGCAGGCGAAGGAGCGCGTGGCGCAGTGGGTTAGTGCATGGCACGTGTGGTGCGTGCAGGTGGAGGAGCGTGTGACGCAGCAGGGTTAGTGTGTGGCGCATGTGGTGTGTGCAGGTGGAGGAGCGTGTGACGCAGCAGTGTTAGTGTGTGGCGCATGTGGTGCGTGCAGGCAGAGGAGCGCATGGCACAGCAGGATTAATGTGTGGCGTGTGTGGTGCATGCAGGCGGAGGAGCGCGTGGCACAGCAGAGCAGGGAGAAGAATGAGCTGCAGAGCAAGCTGGAGGAGAACGAGGAGGAGCTGAGTGACATCATGCGCAAGTACAAGGCCGCCGTACAACAGGCAACTGCTGCTTTATAGCCTTTAGACCCTAGAGAATGCACGACAAGGCTACCGTAAAGTTGACAGTTATTCTTTAGCCTGTATAATAGTATATTCTAAGAACCTAAGCAATTATTCTTTTACGTGTATATTCTAAAAACCGTGGCAATCATTGTTTTGCGCATATGATAATGATAATTTTGATATAATAATGGATTGAGAGTCCGTTTTGGCATCTATGACGTCATCGGAGACTTCCCTTCGCGGTGGGAATCCATCAAACGATTGATGAAAGTTCAGGACGAGGAGATAGGAGAGGGGGTGCCAGATAGCAGTTTCAGATTTTCTGTGTGTCCGTCCGGGAAAAAAGAAATTATGGTTAGAAAAAATGCGTTTTCAAGCAAGAAAGGAACAGAGGCAATGTAGGACAAAAACGGAGTGGGAGAAGACGTGAGTTCCAAAATTGAACTGATGGTAGTATATTCTACAAACCTTGGCACATTAGTAGTCCTAAAGCCTTGCAGTATGCATCACAAGACTGTCATACTGAGCCAAATCTGTCCTAAATAATCGTCATGATTAAAAAAAACTAATTGATTCTCATCGATGTTGCAGCACTCGGTGGACCTGGCGACCTTCCAGGAGCAGTCTCGTCAGATAGAGTCCCTCGCCGGAGAGAAGGAGGCGCTGCGGGAGGAGCTCGCTGCGCTCCAGAGCCACTCCAACTACCTTCACACCTCCGCCGTCGACCGCGAGTCTGTCGCACGACTCGAGGTCAAGATACGCGACCTTGAGGCGAAGCTGGAGTTTGAGCAGTCGTCCCGACACAGGGCAGAGGTAGGGGTCAGAGGTCGGGGGTGGGGATTGTTTTCATAAATTTTAGATCAATTATTATTGCATTCAATTTGAAAATTTGTAAATGAAGCTTGGATATCAAATTATTTACATAATGTATATATTTCTAGTTAGTTTACGTTTACAGTTTTTACGTTAATTTTTGGCTATTATGATATATATAGAATTTTATCTTGGAATGGATCAGTTGCTTTATATTATTATAAGATAGATACTGGAATAATTAATAAAATTTTCTGGAGTGAATTCAACTTACTGCCTGTTCTATGACCAAATATTCGAGTCTGGTTGATACATAAGCCCTTTGGCAGCTGCAAAGAAAAGTCAGAAAACTTAAACTGGCACCAGGTTTTATTTACTAACGATCTTAATTTATTTTAAATTTAAATTGAAGCGCTTCAATCAATTTGATTATACGTGTTTGCTATGATATACTGTACAGTCAGTATGTGTGTCTCTGTGCTTGTCAACCTATGTGTCTCTGCGCTTATCATCCTGCGTGTGCCACTCTCTCACCCAGACGCAGCTCTCCCGGCTCAAGGAGCAGACCGACGCCGAGGCGGAGGGTCGGCTGAGCCAGAGAGCCGATGAGGCTCGCAGTGCCGAGCAGAGCAAGCGGCTGCAGCGACAGGTGCGCGACCTTGAGGAGCAGCTGAGCGAGGTCAAGGCCAAGGAGAGCGAGGCCCTGCAGCGCAAGGCTGACATGGTGCGCGCGAAATCTTATTCTTTTTTAATTTTAATTTTTGTTTATAGACAAATATATATTACAGGCTTTTGCTATTGCATCATTTACTATATTGATTTATTTATTTTGTTAAAAATTTTGTATATTTGGTAGAGCAAGTGTTTTACGGCAACGTTTGCGCAAGGCAGGAGAAAATTTAAGAATTTTTGAGGTTTTGGTACTGAAGAATGAACACAAGCCCTGCCTGGGATGAGGTTATGGGTTGTAAGGTGAGGTTGATATTCTGGAGGATAGTCTGAGGTATAGTTGCAGGAAAAGAACGTTGGAGGTTTCCGATGTTTGAGTTGATGGGTTGCAGGAAGGTGGAGTTCTGGATGATTGTGGGTTGCCGAAGCAACTTGAAGTTCTTCATGGTCTTGGTTATGATTGTAGTTATGATCTTGGTTAAGATTAGGGTTAGGTTTGTGGTTAGGGTTAGGGATTTGGTTATGCTTGTGTGGTTATGGTTGTGGCTACGGTTGCAGGAGAGGAAGGTGGAGCTGCTGGAGGGAGAGTACGACCAGAGTCAGGCGGACCTCCAGCTCGCCTTCAAGCGTATCGCCGCGCTGCAGGCCGTCATGGAGCAGGACGTCGACGCCGTCGACGGGGACTCCGACGATGACCTCAACAGGTCAGCTCGCCCGGGGGCTGGGGAGATATGGGATTTGCAGTCCAGAGCTTCCCGGGCTTGTTATAAAGGCGATGAAAGAAGCTTTTCTTGTTTCAAGACTCCGAATCCCACTGTAATCGTTTGTGTTGAGATAAAATAAGGTTTAATTTTGCATCGAACACAAACGCAAGTGATTCTCTCACAGCACCATAAAATGTGCAACACACGTGAGACACAAAAAAGGATAAAAATCAAAGGTCTATACGGGACGCTATATGTGTTAACCGAAGATACATGTACATTTTGCACGAGAATGGCGAGCGGTGAGAAATAATAATAATTGGTGTGGTTACATCGATTATTACCACACAGCCTTACAGGACTCGTGTTTTCTACTTTGGAAGCCATCTGCGATCAGAGTCTAGGTGTTATTATGTAACTACAAATAAATATAAAATGCAATTCTATTGTATATTTAGATGCTTCGTTTTATTGCAATGCTAATTACATTTTAGCGTTCAATTGTTTTCTAATAGTAGTAATGATAATAATAATGAGGTCCGTGTAAATGTGCATATTTCGGTCAATTTGTGCATCTTATGTACATTTGCATCGTTGACTGCGATATTGTATTGCAGAAAACAGTGTGTGGTATTGTAACTTTTGATACGCTATCCTTGAGTTTATTTCCAATGGTTGTGCTGTGTGTCTGCAACAGCGACTTCACAGGATTGGACTACTCTGATGACGATGATAAGGCAGGCACAGGGGAGGGCTTGGAGTCAGATGCCTGATAGCAGATAACAGTCATCAGCCATTGATATTATCTTGTAAGCGGTCTTTATTTAAGCAAACTTTTATAGAAATTTTTTTTTTTTTTTACATTTGTTAGCATATAGTGTCACATGTTTTTATGAGAATTAAAGAAAATCAAGCTTAAGGAAAATGAGAGGCCTGTTGGAATCGTTTTGTTTATATATTTATCCAAAGGCGATTTTTTTAAATAAATTCTCTTATTTGCTAGATTTGTGTTGTCACATATTGATCATGATAGTTCTATTTTGTTGGCAATTCAGACACGTAAATATGCTTCACAGTAAGCTTTGTTTTTTGGTTATAGCAGACACTTGTCAATTCTTGATTTTTCAGTGAATGATCATTGAATAACTATGATGTTGATATTCTCTGCAGGAATCTGCAAACATTCTCAAGACAATCTCGTGCCTAGCCTTCTTGATCAAGGCTGTCAGCTTCCCGTATATTAGACCAACTTAGAATGCGGAAATATAGCAGATCTACCGAGTCTATGAAAGCCTTGTTCTGCCTTTAATTTTCTAGAACGTGTTTTGCATCAATTGTGCTGCTGGCTCGACCGCTGAATGTTGCTTTATGCTGTAGCGTTTATGTAATGCATGTGATTAGCCGGTTAACCTATACGCCAAGCGTTCTGCGTCAACTATTCATTTTGTCGTTGCTAGGCGTCACATTATGTTATAATGAGCAGTCTCTGAGATGGGGCTAGGAAGGGTGATAGTGTGTCTAGTGCCCCTTGTTTTGACATCAGCCTTCAGTTCTAGTTTAGTGATTATAGTTTTGGTGTATTTTTATTAGTTGTAAAGCACATTTACTCTAGGGTATTTATAAATTGCTAAACACATCGAGTGTATTTATTTATAGTTTGTTAAACGCATTGGCTATTAAAATATTTCTCCAGATTCTCCCAACAGATACAAATCAATAGGCATCACAGACAAAGCGCATGAAAAAATGACTTGACCCCTTTCTAGCCCGCACGACAACTTGTCAAACGTTATTTTATTGGCAACAACTGAGTGTACGGTACTGCTTTACAGTTGGTTTAGGAATTAAGAATGTGTTTTTTGGCTTGCGTTGTGAAGAAGTAGCATCTTTATTGCATGTAATTAGATGTCATGATGTCTTTACCTAATATATTTTCTATTTTTGTATATTATGCAGCGTCATTTCGGGCCTACTAATAAATTCTGTGACTTAGAATTATTCCGAAGTAGCGCTATTATTATTATATGACTATGTTAGTTACTACAAGTTCGGTGATCAGTGATACAACACGTAGCTTCTCCTTTTTTCATGCAGGACTGTGTACTTTTGTGTAGCGCATCTTTGCTATTAATGTGCATGCATGCGATATATTTTTGTAACTGCTGTGGTATAATTGTGATGAGTTATGCAGTAGGCCGATACGATATTGAAGACATTAGATATTGAAGCTTGTTCGGTATACCTAATTGATAATAGTTCTAACCTTCTGGTATAACCACTTTTAAGTTGATCTTTTATTAAGATGGCTAACTTTATATTTAGTGGGCGTACAAAAGATGCCGTCAAATCTTTTGGCATAATTTTTGCCCCTCTTCTTCACACTCGGCTTACTACCCAAAATGAAATAAAGGAGCGCCACCGGTCAACGGAGGAAAATCACACACCAAGACCCCCTCCTGCGTTAAGGTTTCAGGGAGGGCTAAAATTTGAATGAAGATAATTCTAACATAGTCAAACGCATAGTAAAGTGTTACAACATCATAATTAGCTGATAGTCCATGTTCAGGATGACCCCTTCCCATTATGCATGACGTCATATACACCGTGGCTCAAAAGTAAAGGACCCACACAATAAGCCAAGTCCATGAAATTTTTATCACACTGACTTGGATCATTGCTTCATATTTCTGCCAATTTTCGTTGAATTTTATCCAGCGGTTTATAAGATACACCTTGTTGAAATTGACCACCAAAAAACACATCTACCAAGCTGGGAAACTGCTTAATTGCCGTTTGCATCTCTTGTGCAAGCCAATAATTGTTTACGCTGCTGCTTATCTTTGTGATAGCTACAAAATGTTCAAATTTGTCCAACTCTTTTGTTATTCCATGTTTCAGGTGTTCGACGTTGATTTTTTTCTGACGCGTTTTGTAACCAGCACCATGCTGCTAAATTTTGATAATTGACAGCGCGCCACTTTGACGGCCAGCGCTTTGTCATTCTTCTTTTATACCACGCTCTTCGATCGTTTCACGTGCATGTTGGAACCAAATCTTGTTGAAACAGGAAGTGTACATTCCTGGATTGCTAACAATTAATCAATTGTAATATAAAAGAAATATACCACAAAATTGTTGATGCAAATACCAATTAAGCTGTTTCCCAGCTTGGTTGATGCGTTGTTTTGTAGGTCAACTTTGATTCCTCGTATCTTCTTAACCGCTCGATGAAAGTCAACGAAAATGGACACAAATATGAAGCAATGGTCCAAGTTAATGTGGTAAAAATTTCATTGACAAAGCTTATTGCGTTCCGTAGTTATTGAAGAAATTCATTGGGTCCTTTACTTTTGAGCCACGGTGTAGATAACTAATTCTACCAGTTCTATGGTACATTGTCAATTTTATGTTTCTTGCCATTATGTTGCCAGTTTGGACATCAATCTGAGTTGAAGGCTATTCTTCCTGATAAGTTATTTTCAGCTGTCATGGGATATTAGTTAATCACATAATCACAATATTGACGAGTACGGGCTCTGATGCAGTGACCTGAAGTTTGCGTATTTTGCATTTACTTGAAATTTTATGACATTTTTTCTCATAATGTCTGCGAGGCGAGGCGCTGTGGTGTAGTGATTCGGCGTCGGACTGGGAATCCAGAGATAATCCTCGTCCAAGGTAATCAATTATTATGGTTGGCGACAGGAAGGGCATCCAGTCCTAAAGAACCAGCTACAGTATAATACCTATAACCTGTGTTGACACGGATATGACATTTTATCTCGTGAGGGCGTTACAGGCTTATACAGGCTAGTTACAGTGTTACAGGCTAGTTAAGGGCGTTACAGGCAAGCCTGTAACGCCCTTAACTAATGCTAACACATTAGCAGGACGTCAAAAACGATGATTATTATATTATGTTAGTTTTTGTAGTTCAGGTTGTGTCGTCTATGTTAAGGGTGATGGTAAATATTATATACTCACCGAGTTCATATATTTTGATTCACTATTCGCTTCAGTTTTACTGTTGCATGCTAGCATTGTGCTGTTTATGCCTTATGTTATTCTGCCATATTCAATATAAAGCTATTTTGTCTCAAATTTAAAACCTGGTGTGAGAAATACTACCTGAAATGACAGGTACGCGGAATAGATTTAAGTGTCTGACTATGTATACCGTAGTGTAGAGATGGATAGATAGCAAAGTTTATTATAAAAGTAATTGTCGTTTTAGACTTCTTATTTTGTAATCAGTCATCATAGTCATGTCAAACTTTGTTCAGAAAACGTCCAAAGGAGATCATGCAGAATTATAAATAGAATTCATGCATGTCCAATTATAAAATTATTTTAATCATTTGCAAATGGATCATCATGTTCTTCGTTGTTGCCCAAATGTACGTGTACAATGTATGTGTACAATGTATGTGTACAATGTGTTTGTACAATGTATGTGTATGTGTACAATGTATGTGTACAATGTATGTGTACAATATATGTGTACAATGTATGTGTACAATGTATGTGTACAATGCATGTGTACAATGTATGTGTACCATGTATGTGTACCATGTATGTGCACAATGTATGTGAAACTTATGCACTGCTTTAATCTACATCTTTTCTAAACCGAACTACAACTGTTACCTAAATGTGGCATTAGAGAGTAAACTGCTCTAGTATCTCATCAACAACTGTCCCCTTGGAGAAAGTATTTTCAGTTTCTACCCTCATGAACGGGAAATCTATACAGAATTCGTTTGTTGCTCTTTGCCATCATTTCTCAAATTTTCCATTTCAACACCCAGCTGTTGTCGTTGTCCATTTTTTGTAGCGTAATTTTTAATCGATTCAGAATCAGACGAATCGGTCATTGAGTACTCCCATTCGAGGAATTGTTCCGATACAAGAATTGCTACGTCGACCATTTGATCACCAGCTGGCTTCAGTGGTACAGTATCGACGAATGCTTTCACATCGTTGATGTCCACTAATGGATTTGTAAGATCGATCCTTGATGGCGTTTCTTCCGCTACGACGATGTTAAATGGAAAATCGTACATTGGCCAGGATTGGTTGAAGTTCTCGATGATCTCCTCAAGCTTGGACTTGTAGCTGACGAGGTTTGTTTCAACGTCGGATGACACCGGTTTAAGCATCTTACTCAGAATGAAAGGCATGAAACCCCCTGCCAGAGTCGCCAGCATCTGATTACTAGACGACACTTTGTACGCGTCACCAAATGACATCACAACGATAAAAACAAACATCAAAAAGAAGATTATTACCACAAATCTCCCGGATGCTTTCAGAAGGCTTCTGTAGATCGGGCCTGGGCTTCCGGACACCCTGATGAGACAGCATTGTTCGAAGATCAGCTTGGGAATACGAGGTATGTCCTCGCTGTCGAGGAACAGGATCAAGTCGTTGATGTCCCAGTGGTATGGGCGACGGGCGAGGTCATCAGGGTGCTCGTGCTCCGCCTGTTCGCTCGCCTCCGAGGCCTTGAAGCCAGTGTTGATTTGAAGATACGACGGCTGACAAATTAAATCATTGAGTCCCTTTATGCGGCTTTTTATTTCGGAGAACAGCGCTTTGTTGAGCTTTTGGTACTTCTTATTCACGTTGCTGTACGTGTCGACGCAGTAGATGACGACAAGAAATATTAATGACCCGTATTTGATGACTTTTGAAGCATTGACAATCAACCCCATCATCGTGAAGGTGACAATCTCGGCCAAATAACCGGCCACTTCAGCAAACATCAGCAAGACGGAATATATTGTCAGAAGCGTAATGAGTGTGGCGATAACGTTAACGAAGCATTTCTTCTGGTTAAAGTAGCAGTGGAACTTTCTAGTGAGCCTGTTACGCTTGTCTCGATGACGCAACGTTCGAATCAAATTTTCCGCTTCGAACCACTCAACTGTCTCGCTGAAGATCATCTTTTTCTTGCCGGAAACTTGTTTCGTGATGTGGAATGCGATGCGACTGCTCAGGAAGACTATCGGTAGGCAGTAGAAGAAACAAACCGCTGCTGAGAGTGGCATGAGTATCGGCCATATTAACAAACCTACAACGGCTCCAAATATTCCGTATCTCCTGAACGGGTACAGCGCGTTCCTGACGAACATTCGCATTGCCCGCAGCCACGACATCTGCTTCAAGTCCGCAAACGAGTCGACAATGGCAGCCTGAAATCTTGTCTCGTTTTTGCCCAAGTACGCGATGTGCAAGCCGACCATGAAGAACAAGGCATACGCTGTGATATAGATCGGATGGGTTGGGGTCAGATACTGCATCAGACGATAGTTGTAGTACGTACGGAGTCCGAGGCTTTCTGCCATGTCGTGACGATCGCAAACCTCTTGGTGCTCGAAGGCGTAGTAGAGATACAGGCGTATGTAGAAGGGAAACGGTAAGGCGAACACCAGCAGCATTCGTCCAATCACCTCGCAGCAGGATATCCACGAGCGATGCTGATTGGTCGTTATGCATGCGCCTGATATGCTTGCGTCACAGCAATCTCTGAATGTGTCGAGATCGCGCAGCTTGCAAAGAAAGAGTGCCTTTGATAGACACTCGACAAGACTCACAGGAACATAGCTCTCTGTCAGCAGCTTGCGATAATTCACCTTTAAATTGAATCTAGGAATGACTATCGGGATGATCATATCAGTCGGGAGTGTATTGGCGACCCGCTTGCATATATGGAACTCCTCCTTATTGCGCAGATCAAGCGTATGCCTCGCGAAAACACCCTTGGTTACCTCGCCCTTGAAAACCGCCATCGTCTTGTAGAACGGCTCCTTCAGATTCACAACGTAATTGACCGAGTCGAGCGCCGAGGAGTACATCCACCCCGGCACGACGAGAACTCCAAACACAAACACGGCTGCCACGAACCCGAGCAGCATGACGTCGAGCGTGTCGAGCCAGCGGTTCGGGTAGACGTCGTCGCAGTGAATGTCCATCGAGTCGGTGGCGCGTGCACAGCAGCGGTCAGAGAAGAAGGCCGTGTTGTGGACCTCACGCACCACCTGGTGACAGATGCTAGCTTCGCCCTGCACGACCACGAGCTGCTCGTCGGGTCGGAGGTCGCGCATCAAGAGGTCAAGTACGGTTAGCTGGCGCTCCTCGTCGGTTAAGTTTGATGCACAGCCCTCCGGCATATCCTGTTTGCAAGAAACGATAATGTCACTGTATTGTCGTT
Source organism: Chamaedrilus cognettii (assembly GCA_034695025.1). NCBI lineage: Eukaryota > Metazoa > Annelida > Clitellata > Enchytraeida > Enchytraeidae > Chamaedrilus > Chamaedrilus cognettii. The sequence continues at coordinate 17,245 of JAQIWG010000245.1, forward strand.
ACTGTGAAGTTCTGTTGCAAGAAACGATAATGTAATTTCTGAGGGGTTTTTCACTTTATTGGAAATGTGTCATGCTGTAATTGCTGTAATATTGTACTGTAGTTGGCTGACAACAACGGGAGTGACTGACAACTTTTAGTTGTCTAGTTCGTGATATCAGCTTTTCTGTAATTGTTAAGCTAATCGGTTGAATGATTTTATGCATGCATTAGGCCTAAACCTGGCTAACGAGCTGGAATAGGCTGCATGTACAGCCTAAATGCCGTGAAATGTAGACTATTCATTGCCACAACATAGGCTGTGTGACATATTGATCGAGAAGATGATTAAATCTCCTTTCTTACCTGTAGTTCAATGTGAAGTTTCTCCACGCCGAAGCTGAGCGTCATGAGGGACAGTATCTGGTAGTTGAACACCAGACTGATCATCGTCTGTCCGTGTCCACTCTCCACCCTCGACCACCTGTTGCTCTTGTACATCCCAGAACTCTTATCCGTCACGATCAATGGATTGATTGTGTAATTTACTACACTGAAGTCGTATTCGATGAGTTTTGCCTGTTCCGCCAGTAGGTCCGCAAGAACGGTGTACATTCTGGCATCTGTTGGGTAGAGATAGCAGTGAGATACTAGATGGGGATGCACTGGGATTTCGGTAGATTCTTGTGACTCTGTGCTCATCTCAGAGTCGGTTTGGTTTACTTCAAAGTCTGTGTCATTTTCGAATTGATTTGCTATGGGGGTTATTGGAATCGTTGAGTTTTCCAGTGACTGCGTTTCGTTTCCTGCAAGATCTAAGCCTGACTCTGTAATGATCACAGATGTATTTTGGGAATTAATTGCTGGATCTGTATGGTATGGAAATTTCGTGATAAAATTCGAGCTAACATTGTTTTTTTGTTTATTTTTCGCCAGTATCGACGTCGCGTTTTGCTTGATGTCCAAAGCTGCGTCGTCGAACCTCGTTGTGTTTGTAAAATCTTGCAACTGTAGTGCTGATGTGCTATTAACCTGCGGTTCAGTTTCCTCCTGATGGGGTTGTGAAGATTCGCGTTTCCCAATCGCTGGATAAGAGACGACGGTTTCCTTGATATCAACGCGTGCTGTTGAAGAAGCTGCTTCGTAGCTTTTCGCGTCATTTAGCTCCGACGTGTTTGCTGTGGCACTCACGTTTTCTTCTACGCTGATCGTTGACCTTGACAATGTGTGCAAATTTGCGATTAAAATGAATTCGACAAGGATTTGAAGAGTTAGATTCATTGTGACAGAGTTGGTCTTGTGGTTGTTGAGGACGCATTAAATTCAGAATAAATGTCGGATCAACGAGAAGATCTCGATTGCCTTAGCTCAATTAGACGTGCACGGTAGCCTGTAATCATTATTTTGTATCGCTTGATCGAGGTTAGCTTTATGTGCAGGCTACGCGGCTTGCCTATTCTATAATCATCTATGTTATGCTCGTAAGAACGCAACACGCTTCACGATCGGGCTCTCTAATTTTCTGATAGCATATTATATATATATATATATCCCTATAATTATATATCCCTATAATTATATATCCCTATAATTAAGAAGTTAGATCTTGTTGGCCTGTAGGTGCGCTGTAGTAAGATCTTGGTTCTACAGAATGTATTGTTGCCTGAAAGCCTAATAGTTCTAAACTTAGATGCCTGTCGTGTCAATTGCGAGTGCTTGCGCGAGCTGAACGATGTCATACACTCAAAAAGGGTTGTCTCTCGAGTGTCACTCATCATTCTGTCCACTTTATCATAAGTATTATAGCTTCTACTCTGAGTTGCTGACCGCTGATTTGATAATCACTATTTGAATCGTCACTTTTATAATCATAATTCTGTCTTATTCATTTCAGACACCGGCTTCGGCCGCAAACAGCTACATTGCGACGAACTGACAGATTAATGTTTGGCCCAACTGTTAAAAGCTAAAATGTTTCGCGAAGAAGATGACGTGATGACATCGTGGTCTAAGGTCCGTGATTGAAGTCCGTGAAGGAAAGAAGCTAGGAAAAAAGAAAATTTAGGATACAGATAAAAATCGAGTGCAGAAGTAAAACGCGAATTACTAACTACGGATTAAGTATTAATTAACAGACAACCCGGACGAATTACCCCAGCAGGTCGGGAACAAAGAATAGACTTACAACCCAGAGCTCCCCGGGCGAGTCATAAAAGGCAACTAAAGAGGGGGAAGCGGTTCTGAAGTGGCTTTCTTACTCAGAACCGGACCTTAATAGTCTTTGATACTACACACGGTCCTAAAAATTCAACCCCCCCCCCCCTCCTCCCCTCCAAAACGCGGACTATGATGGCATTTTTACTCCGGAAGCTTGGTCATTATTTTTAATTCGTCACGAACAATGATTAAATTAGCATAATATTCATATAGAAAATGATTGCAAAAAATTTAATAGGCCTACACTTTAAAAAATTGCAGAACTTCTTCAGACTTATTGTGCGAAGTTGCGAAAGCAGCGATTTTGATTTTTATCCAATCAACATGCGCAGAGTTGTATGTTGCGAGGCTTCCGTTGACTACCATTTTGTATTTGAACTGAAATTCGACGAAATAATCTGTTGTCCGGAAGCACGCGGACTGCGCCAGTCGCCTAATTGTACTTCTTTACCGGAACTCAAAGTTCGGACGGCTCGGGATAGGCTGCGCATGCGCAGAGAGTAGCAGGATCTGTGCATTTTTTGTTGAAGCCGTGAAGAAATTTTTGACAGTGATTCAATTGCGTGATTATTTAGCGCGAGAATCGGAGTTTACAAACGCAGGGAACTTTATCGTAGTTATCGTGTAGGCTGCAACTATTTGAACCGAAGCCAACCTTAGGTAGGTTGAAACTGCGTTGTGTATAATCTCTTTCGTTGTCGTTTCAGGTTGATAAATTTACATGCAAATGTTTTAATGTTTAATGGAAAGGTATAGTATCGCCTTTACGGTAATATCGTTCATTGCCGTAGGTCACGCGGCGTGGACCCTAATGGAGTCAATTAACATAATGGATGCGTCCGATCTCATGTTTTCACATGGTATATTTTTCCAGCGCTTTACTGAGCCTGGTATATAGCAGAACTTGATAAAAATTGCTTACGTCAGTTTTTATGTTAAATGCTTGAAATGCTGACAACCGCCTAGTGGTAAACGATGCCTTGAGTTAGAAAACCGAATATAGCTTACAATACAAGTACAGCGCGGTTCTGTATGTTTCACTCCCTCAGGTTAAATTTTTGACAATGAAAGTTGATGTACCGTAATGATTAATATTATTAATATAACGCTTACTATTGATTTTGCGTTGTGATCTTGTGAGAGGCAGTATAGCTATTGAGCAAGAAAGTTGCTGGGAAATGAAACTCGGGATGCAATTAAAAAGTGCAGTAAATTTATATCAAATTTATTGCGTGTGTTATCGCATGAAATTGATCAAAGCATTCATGTACGATACTGGGCATTATGTATTGATTATTAATTCATGCGGAACAGCATAATTTTTGTCGCTATTGTTTCCTTTGTCACAGAATTGCTAGGAAATGAAGAAGTCCAACACCAAGCAATCGTTCAACATCAACGGCGGTGTGCCGCAGCAAGCGCCGCCGGCGCATGACTCCGGCAACAAATGGGGACTCGGATCTTGGATCCGAGGCATCGGCAGTTACCTCCGGCCTGCCGATGCGTCTGATTCTTCCAGTCGATCATATGGGGACCCTCCGACACATCGTCTAAGCGATTTTCCGCCGATGACATTTTCGGCTCATCAGGAGAGCAGGGTTGCAGTCTTGCGGAACGAGGCGGTAGGGGCTTCAGATCGGCCGCGGCTGGCAAGCGGGGGTTTGTTTTCCCCCACACCTCCTGTCACGCCTGATAGGCCGAGGGGAAGCGGCGGCGTGATGTCGCGGTCGGTCAAGCACAGTGTGCCTAATTCGCCGCAGATTCTGCCTCGGTTCAGGAAACTCTCCTCGTGAGTTTAGCTTTTATTTAGAGTATTTTAGTTTCTTAGGTTTTTTGTAGCATCCTAGTTTCTTTACTTAGGTATTCGGTGCATGACGTGCTGGATAATGGATATTTTCTTAATGTCTGTATAGATTACCGGTGATAGTAAGATTTTAAAATGTTGTTACACATTATGGTCACTTTCTTCTCCTTATTTAGTACACGTGTGTCATCTAGAGCTCGAGAACAGTGTTGAGCTGTCGGCAAATCTTGGCTATTTCCAAGCAGATGAGGTTTGACGTGGATAAAATCGTGTTGTGAAGTGTGTACTTCTGCAATCGAACCCTCCATTGCACCTGATCAAAGTAACTTTCTTGTCGAAGCTGATTTTGGGCAGTGCATGCTGCTTTGTGTACGTTGTGATGTATACATTAAAGTACGGTGTACTACTAATCTATAATACTTCTTTGTGATTCCTTTCCCAATGCCGATTCACATATTTGCCATAACACTTTCCGTCCTGCATGCCTCCTGCAGCCCTGCCTCGACCGCCGCTGGTTTGCCAGACCCTACCTCGCGCCTCCACGCCCCTGATGGCCCCCCCTCCACCGCTGGGCTGGCTGGGCTGTCCCTCTACCCGGCGCAGGCTCAGTACCGCGGAGTCGGCGTGATGCCCTCCGTGCGGCTGGCGGAGAGGGAACACCCGGCACTGACGGAGACAAACAGCGCAATGCTGCGGCGCTCCGTGACCGTGCGCATCGCTCCGCCCGACCCTCTGATACACAGAGGGCACTTTGCACCGACCGACTCTCTGGCGCATCGAACAACCTCTGGCGGCGCGCCACACGACCCTTTGCTGAGCGCACTGCACCGGCCGACCTCTGCCTTGTACGTATGGCCCGTGCTCTGGGACAGAATGCCAAAAATTTGGCTTTTGATGCGGTGTTTTTTACAAGCTAACTTTAGGGTCTTTTAAGGGTTTAGCACACTTTGAGACATGCGTGATGTGAAATTTACCGTATATAATACAAAATGGTTGGAGAGAAGGATACGGTATCGTAAATGCACGTTAACATTGAATGCTTATTTTTTTTTTTTTTTAAAGCTACACAATTTTTATTTATATATATTTGATCATTTCAATTTAGTTTTTATGCTTAGGCTTACTCTTATGAATATATTATTAAGATCTTCATGAATTCTTGTATGAGCATCTTGAAAAAGGATTTCTTTGATTTTGTTCAGTTTATCGCCTTCGGTTCCATCTGACAGAACATCTGTGAGAAGGTCTGCGTCGATGGTAGACACCACGCGCGTTGTTACTGCATTGCGAGAAAAGAGGTATGGTAGGCTAAATTGCTTCGAATAGTTTCGATTCACAAGCCACGATTAGTTACAGGTTTTTGTCATTCGCATATAAAATGTTGACTAGTTTTAGGATTCATTCGCTTTTTTGTTCACTTGATTGTGAAGTTTGAGCAGTGACTGTAATTGAGCAGTTTTTAAAACATGTCGCTATGCATCTCAAGTCTGAATTGTGCATTTCAGAATTAAGAAAAATTTTAATTGGTAATGAAAAAATCCAAATGAACTTTTTGAAGTAGTTTGATGCAATTTTGTTTCATTGACGTTTTGAATTTAGCAGACACGCGTAGAGTATAGATTGCACTACAGCATCAGGATGTAGCTCTATGCTTGCATTGTATTTCTATTTGATTTATTCAGAAGATATTGTGTATGTAATACGCTACCGTACGCTAATGCTTTGGATATCCAAGTGACTTATGTCTGGGACAATGATTTTATCAGTATTGTTGATGCGCAGGAAACGACTTCATAATGACGATGAGGCTTCAGCATCATCCTCAGAATCTGATCAGGCGAACAAGCGAACGTAGGCCACGCATCTTTTGTCCTTCACAAGTTTACATAGAATGTAATCTGTATGACGATTGCAACTGAGACTAATGATATACTTGCACAAGTTATGCGCATACACAGTTGTATGCAAGTGTACTTGCATACAAGCTACGTTAACCACATCGAGCCTGCATGCTTTTAATTTTTAATTTAACATTAATCAATGAGCATAGTCGATAAGGGTGTGTCGGTAATTGAAGTAGTTTGTGGGGTTGCAGCCAGTTGCTGAGACTTGATTGTCACTATATAATTAAAGAACTGCATCAGTTTTCTAGGCTATACAAATCCGTTGCAATATATTGTGCAGGAGAGCGGACGACGAATCCTCAATATCGACCACCCAGCAGCCGCTCGTTCCCTTCATTACTATTCCCTCATCAGCTGCTTCTTCCATCGCCGACCCGGCCGGCAGACAGTCTGTTGCCGACCCTGCCGGCAGACAACTTGTCGCCGACCCAGTGCGGAACCTCAAGCGGCCAACGCTTCACGACGATTCCTCCGACTCGATGGACTGCGACACCGCAGCCAAGCGCCTGCGCCAGTACGCTTCCCCGCCTCCACCTGGCATCGACACAACCCCGATGACTGGAAGGGAAGCATGGGGGGTTGGGGACCAGCGCGTGAGGGGTGGAGTGAGAAACCTCGTCGACGTATCTTACGTGTCAAGCCGGCGCTGGCTCAGCCGACTGGTCGGTACTTGTTCTGGCGTCGTTGAACTTAATTTTGAGAATTTTCCATGTTTTCAAAGGGAAAAGTGCCACATGGTACGGCTAAGCACTCTTCTGTCTCTTCTGTGGAGAGCCTCACAGGGGCCCTGCAGGGTGCAGGTGCCCTCCACAGATATATATATATTGTATATTTTGAAGGTCGGATTTGAGAATAAATTCAGAAACATTTTACTGATTGTGACCCCTGGTTGTGCTGTGTGGTTCAGTCGCAGGAGGGCGTGTCGTCGACGGCCAGTCGTGAGGGGAGCGTGTTGGAGACAAGCAGCGAGGCAGGGGGGGGCATGCTGCTCCTTGGGCGACACTCCCTCGCGGCTGACCCCTCCTCGGCGGGCAACAGTCGACGCAGCTCCTTCAGCAGCCACCTGCTCGCTGCTCTCAACACCAGGTCTGCTTGCATGTCTGCTTCCGTGTGCCTCTCTCTGTTTCGCTCTATACTTGTCATTGTATCTGTCTGCTTCTCTGTGTCGTCATGGCTCTGACCACCAGGTCTGCTCCCATGTGCCTCTCTTTGTTTCGCTCTATACTTGTCGTTGCATCTCGTTGCTCCTCTGTGCTCGATGCTCTCACCACCAGATCTGCTTCCAAACGGTGCCTCTCTCTGGGTCATTCTGTACTTGTCTGTGTAGGTTCCGGTTCCTTTAGGTGTTTCTGCTGCTTCACTGTGTATCAGCACTAGTTCCATTGTACTTGTTGTACCTCTATTCCTTTAGATGTCCTGCTCCTTCACTCTGTCGATTGTTGCTCTGGGCACCTGATGTCTCTGCACCACTGGATTACAGTAATTTCTACTTTTAATGATAATAATAGTAAATTGTGTATGTTGTGCATGCATTTCGTAGTCTAAAGATCATAGCGGGAGGCACTTCAGGGCATCGGCCTCAATTCAAAGTTGTCGAAACTGAATAAAAACCAGAGCCTGGAAAGAGAGTTTAGCACATTAGCCTGGGGCGTCATTCAGGAAGCGATCAAGATTGTCTTAAGACAAGCTTATGAAAATCTTATCTTTTTTGTTGGAATCTCCGCTCAGCCGCGCGCGAACCGTATGATGACGTCACAGCGGTCGGCAATTGGATTTTATTTGTTTTAAATTTCAGTTAGGATAAGATTTCAGAAAATCTTAAGAAATGTACGTAAATGAGGCCCCTGGTCATTTATAGTTTGACCTGTAAAGCAGATAACTTAGTGTCATAGCATGTATTTGCTCTCAGTTGGCTTTCATTGGCAGTGATGAATGATGATCATATGTGGTCTATATAATCTAGCGCATGTTGTTGCCTCAGTGAGATGCAGGGAGGCGTAGGATCGTTCAAGTCGTCGGCGCCCCCCAGCGGCAGGAATACCCCGTGCTCGTCGCTGGTGGGGGGGGAGGAGGGGGGCGTTCGCACCCCCCTGCGCCGGCGCTCTCTCCTGCACCGCACCGACGGTGCAACGCGGCTGCACCCTGCGCCGCTGGGTGGAGCCGTGGCGCATACTGGATCTCCGGCCAGCTCCAGCATTAACGACTCTGTCCTACGGGTGAGGGTGGGAAATTGTTTAGCGACTATTATTTTTGTGGTTAGTTATTATTATTTGTTGGATTAATCATTATTTGTAGTAGCAGCCTAGTAATTGTTTGTTGTCTTAGTGTAGTGATTATTTTTGTGTTTATGAACTTCAATTATTACTGATATCTTACTATATTAACTTCGTATTTAGTTTATGCATTACTTTTTTATATTGCAGCTTTAATTGGTTGGTTGTTTTGAAAAATGTTGTACTGCGGACGGCTCTGAAATACTTCTACGAGATTGAAGATCTTGTGCACAGCCAACTTTACCAGTATGTTGATGAGCGGTTGAGTGTAGATACGTAGTTAATCTCAGCCCATTTCTATTGTCCAGCTGAGTCAGGCAGGCAGGGGAGCGCTCTCGGTCGGAGACCTGGGTCGCGATCGATCGGCGGCCATGAGCGTCGCTCAGCGCATGATTACCGAGCTCGACGGAGATGTGAATGGTGAGTTTGGCTTCATCGTCATGCGGGGGCCAGTTGTAGAATGTTTTCACCGTTTGTGTTGTAATATTACACTGTGCTGTTACTTTGAGAGTTCCACATTCTTCCATAGAATGTCGCATTCACACTTTGCACTTGGATATAGTTAGTGTTGTATTTAGTACGCTGTTTGCAATTATGCGATCAGTAATTTGTATTGTTTACTGCTGTGTCGTGGATCTTTGTTTTTGTCTACATGCGTGTATGCTGGTCATTCTCTTGAATTTCTCTGCTGATTCGCAGTCTGTGAATTTCAATTCCTTCAGGAAAACTTGAAAGTATTGTCTATTTTTGGCGTAAAACTTCATTCTCTGCTGGCTATTCTATTTTGCATCTGTCTGCTGCGTAGCTATATGCAGGCCATGCTACAATCTGCTATTCTGCTGTGCTATATGTGTTGTAGACAATAACTTGAAAGCGACTCCAACGACCTCCATTGCTTCTACTGTAACACCAACATTGAGCATCGGCTCATCTGTCGGTCTGCTTCCCCTCCTACCTGCCGTCGCATTTTCTGGTGCCCCTCTCTCGTCGCTGCCTCTCGGCGCGCCCCTTATTGCTTCGTCTGCTTCACTGCTCAGTTCGGTGCCGGCCGCTGTGACGACGGTTGTTGCCGGCACGTCCATTACCATGCCAGCGACTCAGCTGGTGGTGCCGGTCGCGCTCACTCCGGTGCCTTTTGACAACGCCGCTCCAGCAGACTCTCTGGCGCCACCTCCGTCAGCTGGGTTCGCTATTACGGCGCCAACGACAAGCACTTCTGCGAGTATCGGTGGTGGATTTACTTTCAGCGCACCTCCCGCGATTTCCGCAATAAGTGCGTCTGCTACCGGACCAGTCCAATCGTTATCCAGTGGGTTAGTGGCATCATCAACAGCGCCTGCATCGACAACGATGGGGGTTGTCTTAGGATCAATGGCCACGGTCACTTTCTCGGCGCCGGGGGGGTTTACCTTTGCGCCATCTAATCCAACAAATGTGGCTTCCCCTGCACCTGCTGCTTTAGCGGGCGACTTCAGCTTCGGTGCAGCGCAAGCCGCGACTAACCACAGTCGTGTGGCGAGTGGGTTTACGCTGGGGTCGACCGGTGTCGCTGGTACTCCCGCCACGCAGGTGACAAATGCGCCGAACATCGGCGGTTTCAAGTTTGGCACGGTCGGCACGAGTGGTGGTGCGTCTGTTGTACCCGCCGTGACGGCAACGACTCCATCGGCGCAGGGTGTGCTTGGTGCCTCGGCTGTGTCTGGCGTGCAGCCGGCGTTGAATCCATTTGGCGCGCAGGCCAGTGCTCAGTCAGCTTCTGCCGTTTCCGGCTGCTTAGCGACGACTAGCGCTGCAAGTTTTTTGCCCGTGTTTGGCTCGGTGCCAGTGTCATCGTTTGGCGGATTCAACGGGAGTAGCCAGACTCATGCTGCCGGTCAGAACGCCGGTTCAACAACGAAACCTGCTGCGCTGAATATATTTGGCGCAAAACCATCTGTGATGTCAGTGCCTGCCTATGTGGCGGTGCAACCATCACAAGTGTCACTTTCCTTTGGCGTCGCGCCGTCAAATGGCCCCGCCACACTTACATACGCGCCATCCTTTGTCGTTAAGTCCACAGAGGATGCTGCTCCAGCTCAACAGTCGTCGCTGTTTGCCTTTGGCGCGACTGGTGCGACGCCTCAGAGCAGCTTTGGCTCATTCAGTCAGAAGCCGGCTGCAGCAGCTGCAGCACAGCCGTTCACGTTCGGACAGGTGGCGGCATCAAACCCCCCGGTGGGCGTTGGCATGTTTGCCGGCGTGGCGGCTCAACCAATGTTTTCTGCGCCGGCGCAGCAGCCGAGCCTCGGGTTGTTTGGCGGGGCTGCACAGTCTTCCTCGATGTTTGGTACCCAGCAGACATCGGCGCCCTCTGTTGAGTTTGGTAAGCCCTTCGCACCACTCGCCCCTGCAAATGCCTTTGCGGGGAATAATGGGGCTCCATCTGCTGCCAATGGGTTGTTTGGCGTGAGTGCTGCGCAGCATGCTGGCGCCGGTTTGTTTGGTGGGGGCAGCGCGGGGTTGTCGGCAAGTCAAGGGTTCAACTTCGGCGCATCTTCACAACCGGGGCCGGCTTTTCAGTTTGGTCAGTGCGTATCCTGTTTCTCCCCCCAAGAAAAATTCATGAACTGTGTGAAATTAACGTGCGTGTTGGTGATATGAAATTTATGATGTTCTTGTAACTTGGTCTACAATGAACCTGATTGTCGCTTGCATTGTACTGGCATTGAATCTACATTAGGCCTACTTCTGTGATACCTTGCTTGCATTGTACTGGCATTGAATCGACGTTACTGATGCTACGTCTTGTTTGCATTATACTGCATTCAATTCATGTTAGTGACGTGACATCTTGATTAAAATATATATATATATCTTGGTCCTTTTTATATATATATGTCTGGTCCCTTCAGGACAATTAAGAGCTGATTGAAGACTGTCAAAAAGTATTTGGGCCATGAAGTGAATGCTTATCTTGTGTAGTATATGTGTCAGGTGCCTCGCAAGGGGGTGGTCTCAACTCTGCAGTTAATTTTGGCACTCCCAAACCAGGTGAACATCCATGGCATCCTCCTATAACATAGCACATACTGCTAACTTACTTTGCATGGAGGGTTTTAAATCTTTTGGCTTGCAACCTTTGTAGCTATGACATTAATAGTTTGGCATCCCTAGCGCATTAAAATGTGAAGCTGCATCAAGAACCTAAAAAGTTAAAAGTTTGTTTATGACGCTATAGCCAACGTCCGGTTTTAACTATTTGTACGCATTTTATGTATCGTTTGCATCCAGTAATTGTTATGGGGAGTACAATTGATGAATTTATACGTTATAACTGCAACACGCTGTGCTTTTTGGGTTTTTTTAACAATAAACGTGTCTTTGTAATTTCTCTTATATTTCATGTACAGCTGGCTTTGTTATAAATCTGTAAAATTGTTTCGTTGCGCAGTGGCTTTGTTTGGATTGTCAAACGGGAGTGTCGCTGATGTCGCTGGTATGGGATCCTCGCCTCAGAACCTCTTCGCCATCGGGCGAATAACCGCGGATCGATCTGCCTCACAAATCAAACCTGCGCGCCGAAGAACTGTCAAAAAGTGATTTCACTAGCGCGTCATACTGTTTGCGCTGCTATCAATGCGATGATTATTTAGCTGCCGTGCAGCCTGACGTGTTCGCTGCAACTTTGACACCAAAGAGAGCGTGTTTCTTCAGCGAATGCTGTCACGTGGGCGCTAGCACATTCCTTAACGCCGCCGTGAGCTGAGACAGTTTCTCCTCCACGAGTCCCGTCTGTGATGGTAGCTAGTCGGCCGTCGAGCCGCGGATATATTCACCGCTAAGGACCCGTCCTGACTTGTGTTCATATCAATCGCGCGCTTGACTGCGCCGACGATTGAGCGTTGTATAAAATGTATGCAGTGATACCATTGAATGAAAGGGGCATATCCCTAGATTCTGGAGATCTCTGCAAGAAATATCCCTAGATTACATTTTTTATAAAAAATATTCTCAGCTTCCATTATAAACTGTTTTTTTTTTCCAGATCTCTGGGGATTGCGTTAAAAATCAGATCCTTAAATCGCTACAATATCCCTAAATCCAGTGATATTTTCATAGCAATGGCATCCCTGAATGTGTGGATGCTGCTTGTTGGGGTTAGAATGGAACAGTATTGGTGTTCTGCCTGCGTGTCAGACTGGCTGTGCGAACGCTGACACATGCTTTGCTGAATATTTGCTTGCGTGTTTCTAGTTTCTGTTGTAGTGGAGATGAATGACAGAACTGATGAAGTGTTTGAACGTAAAAATTATGAAACAAAGACTTTAGTTTATGTTTATGTAAGCGGAACCCAGTAATGATAAATCACTAATAATTTATGATTGATTTATCCTTTATTTTATTTTCTAGTGAATTTGGTGTTCAAAATGTCATCACTTCTTGGGCCTTGTAGGTTTGAACTAAGTCTCTTGTGCAAGTCGGTTAACAAATGTTTATTTCACAGAAGATATGTAGTTCTTCATAATCTTCAATCACTGAGACTTGATTTACCCCTTAGGTTGTGTAATATTACTCTAACGATGCATTATGAATCAATATTGGTATCAATACATCGCCTGATGTTGCAACACAGTTTTCTTACAAACAGCTATTTTGTCAATTATTGAGGTGATAGCTAAGATGACTTTTAACTTAGCATCAATATCCCAAGTTTATCGAGCGCGTTTGTCACTTATATTTCCAAAGGAACATGCTCACTCACATCTTTAACCATTTACAGTAACATTTAAATTGCATAATTTGCTCGATGATTCGTGGAGTAAGATTGTGTTTTAGCCAGTAGCGTTGATTCTGAGTAATCTATTTTAATAATGGAATGCATTGAGAGTTTAGTTTGATTGGCACATGCTGAACAGTTACTCGTATGTATGTACGTATGCTTGGTGAAGTAATAATTAATTGTTGTATGGGGTTTATTGACACATGGAATGACTGTTGTCAAGATGACATTGTGCGTTTTATTATAGTGAAATTTATAAGCAAACTACGAAGCGAGTTATGCTTTGATTAATTTTGTTATCTTCCTTGAATCGTCGATAAATGACTTCAAACTGTACATAGCGATGTATATATAATGCCCACGACATGTAGACTAAGCATTGAGCGTAGAAACGGGTTTCAGTAACCACGAACGTCAGTGCCAAGTTTGATTTGTTTTTGAACGTCGTTTGTAAGGCAGAAAATATAATTTTAACTGCAGTCTTATTTTTGCCTGTACTGATTACTTTCAATTTAAGAAATTACTCTCTTCGTGTTAGGTAATTACTGAGTTTTGTAAGAGTTCATCTTTGTAGGCCAGTTGTAATATCGGATGGCCTACATATGCGATGTTTATGCCAGAATTAGTTTAATTATCGTAGAGCATTGATATCTATCATATAAGATTCATAATTAGTCAATATAGACCCATAATAACCTCCAGCTTATCACGTGATTGATTTCAATTAGAGCCTAAATTTAACATAGTCCCCATAATATAACATTGGGTCGCGTTAAAAGCTATCAATTAATTTTAGAACTGACAGTTTCAGTTCTGAAAGGGTATGTATATAACACGGGAGTGATTGTTGCTATTTTTAGGGTCCTCAGAAAGTCTAATTGAAACTATACCTGCTACAGCACTCGATGAAAAACTAATCTTGTATAAAACTAGGCCTGCTCGATAAAACTGCTTGGATAAGATCGATCTCGAAAACCTTCATAAAACAAGATTTCATGGTCTTAAAGGGGTACAATTTTTGTAGTTAAGGACTACATTTTGATTTGAAGCGGGTTAGGGAGTTCATATTGAGGTTTTAATCATTTATTTGTCTAATGCAGGATGTGGCATATATAACGGTAAGTAAAAATCTTCCACGAATGTTGTGACCCTTTAGAAGTCTTTAGGGCCAGGAAACGTCTGCAGACCGTGCTGTTCTGCGAATTGAATTAATGCTTCAATCTTTGTCATTATTATTTTTCGCTCTGATGAAATGTGAAGTAAAATTAAATAATAAATTTAAAATTAAGAGTTACTTTAACTGTAATTGATGATTAAATTCATTTTTTGAAGTTTTAAACTACGTGAAAGCAACTTTTAAGAGTTAAACTGATTCGCGTAAGAAATTTTAGAAATGTGAAAAACAATATTATTTTCTTTAGACACTTTCCAAAATTTTGATTAGAAGTGCTGTGATGTTTTAGACTGCAGATCTTCGCTGAATAATAACAAAATCGATTCGGCAGGGACCTAGGAACCATGGCAGGACCATCCGTCAGATCCCCTCCCGAATCGAGGACCTCGGACACCTGAGCACTCCTTCCGATCGTCGTCTTTCCCTGCAGGAGTGAACTACTACCGCACGGTATGGGGCGATTTATTTGCACGGGGAATGAATTCTGCACAAATTGACAGGTTTTATGCGCGGTTGAAAACAGCTGATCATTCTGTAGAATTCATTGATTTACGTGATATTTACGTGATAGCCTTAACGAGGCACCTTTCCCTCGACCTCGCTGGCGGTTAGCGCATAGCTGAACCATGGTTTAAAGTCCATGATTTTATTTTAGGAAACATTAGCTTGCCCTAGAAGGCATTATTGATTCCATTGCCAGAATGACGTCACAAGCATTTGAGATATTCTTTCTGCACCAATATCTCTCCACGCCATCTTTTGGATGTCACGTTTCCTATTAGTAATTGTCACTGATGCCATAGCTAGCCCTGGTATATTACTAGATTTAGGGATATTTCAGTGATTGGGAGAGTGATTTTTAACGCAATCCCTAAATATGTGGGGATATTTTGTTTTATAAAATAGCACATTTTATAATTTTAGCTGGAGATATTTTTGTTTAAAGATGTAGTCTATGGATATATTTTGCTGAGATACCAAGAATCTAGGGATATTCCAGTTCACCTCCGGCAGCATCACCAATGATAACTTCCCTATCTCTGACAACCTGTGTTTGAGATAGGACTTTTACCATTACAAACGTTGAAAATCGGTAGAACTCCTTTAGAGATGCGTGAAACCTTAAATTTAACTCCTCGCTGCACGCAACTACACTCGAACACAGGTTGTCAGAGATAGGGACGTTATCTTTGGTGAGGCTGCCGGCCGTTGACCGGATGACTCAATGGCATCACTGTTAGGCCTAATCGTAATTCTATATTATGACCATAGATTTTACTAAGAAATATTACAGCATTTACTCGATATCATAATGTTAACATTCCATTAAATCATTGTCCTTTCTCTTTTAAAGTCACGATGGCCTTATTTCTCAATATCATACTGCATTACCCCATTGCGTATTTCTTTAACAATATCTTGGTATCTCTCTAGTAAACCCGAGTTATTATTATAATTATTAATGCTCACTGTGACTGAAATGCGTGCAATTATCTTTTGTAAAGACTGAAATATTTTTCTTTGGATCGGAGCCTAGTTAGCGCGACTTATGGACACATCATAGGGAGCCTTAGGTAATCCTATCATTGAGCTTCTGTTTGTTTTTTACCGGTTTTATTGTGTACTGTGCTTTCTGATGAAAAAAAAGAAAGAAAAAAAAATCTAATTAAATCTGGATTAATAATCGAGCATCTTAAGGTCCACTTATTGGCATAGGCCTACACTACGTTTGTTGTCATGCCAAGGCAAAATTTAAATGAGTTTAAGTCACGCAGTTTCCACTTGGCGCCACTTCGCTATTTTGCTGCAACTTTGTGACTTCGTTGCTACTTAGCTGCGACTGTGGAAAAACTTTGGAAAAACTGGAACCTGTGGCGCTATCAGAATTCAGTGGCGTTGTCAATACGCCACTATTTCTGTAAAACTAAACGAGATTAACCGTGAAGTATTGCTGATCAAATGTATATTACAATCGTAGCAGAATTTTGTAAGCTATTGCTATGAGTGCTCTGCTAATACACTGCTCATGAAAGGGTGGGCAACAGCTGATAAGAGACTTATAAACCTTCTACCGGCAACAACCCTGTCATCAATCATGCAATAAACATTGATTATAAAATTTGGTTGGCAGTGCAAGACACTTGTACAAATATCTGATTAAGAAAGCCAATAAATTCCAGAGCACAATAATTATGCAACGAAAATTACAACGTTGAACAAATTCAATAAGCACGTTATCAATAACGAGTAGAGTTTAGTTTAGTGACACCTCTGTGCACCTCTGCCCGCATGCGTTATTGCTAGCTGCCAGCATTTTTGAATGTCAAATTTAGATGTTTAGATGTGTGCCTTAATTGTTCTGTCCAAACAGGTTTAAATTTCACACATTTCCAAAAATCACTGATGAAGATCCACGATCATAACCAAGCAGTTTCTTTTTTTTGCAACACCTTGTAGATGTATAAACAAATTAAATAAACTTAATTCAATTTATAAAAAATGAATATGATTTTTTTTTAAAGGCTTACGATGCTTCAGTAAATAACTTGGCTTACTATACAGTATGTTTACTTAACTGATATATTAATATAACAGAACTTAATTTAATATTTCAGTAAACATTGGATTAAATATCAATATTTATTTAAATAGTTTATAGCTTGTCTTTTAATAGTAAAACATTAAAAAATTAACAATGCATGTTTTTTATTCACACATCAGTGTAGTGTTAAAGCAACACAGAAAAGTGTTCCTTTACAAGCTGCATATTTTGCATGAAATTTTACATGAAATTTTACATGCAACCGTGTTAAGGCAGACGGACGACCATTGTCATGACAACGATTTATTTAACTGGGTTTTGTGCACGGCTTGTTCTTTAACTGGGTTTCGTGCATGGCTTGTGTGAAACCCAAGTAAGGACATTTTACATAGTAATTTTCTTAACATGGTAGCATGTAAATTACATGTAAAATTTCATGCAAAATATGCAGCACGCGTGTAAAGGAACGCTAATGCAAACAGAACAGATCATTTCTTTCAAGACAGGTTCTAAAGTTGAACTATTCTCTAAATCTTTTTGAACTCTGTCATACCCTGCTCACATTAATGATTGACGTTCCACAAGTCACACACAGCCCGTTGTGTTTTCCTGTATTGATTTATACCGTCGGCGTTGCATGGTGAATTATTTAAAGCTTGCCGGGCGAGAGTTTTACATTATTGAAGATCGTGACTGGCAGGCTGTTTATTGACGCTAGGCCGCCTCACCTGCGGCTCAGTCGACTCTTTCACAATTTTTCGTTACGTCTGACCTCGTTGGCCATATGTGGAAATGGGTCACGAGGCCCTGAAGCAAGCAGTGATATGAGACAGAATCTTGAGTGCAAATAGCTGGGGAGTGAAGCATAACTTGTTAGCGTGAGGAAGTGTGCTGGAGTTAGAGTAGTATTTGAGGTAGAACTATGGTAGTCGACCCGTGATAGTCCAGAATGATGATCGATAATGTGAACCTATGTTGTGTGATAGTGATGAATGGATAGTAGAATACATTCTTTGCCGTTTGCCAGCCAACCGACAGTCTGCAGACTGATACAACAAGCCTTTGAAGTCTGCTAGTTATAGCTTCATCCTAATGAACCTACAGTTCAGTTTGTTCTGTCAATCTGTGCCTGAGATCAGTGCTTCCTGAAAGAAAAGAAAATCTTTGTATAGCGTTACTCTGGTTTTTTTTCAACCCGGTGATTTCATTTTGTCACTTTGAACGCATTGCTGTTGCCTACAGAAGTGCCAGTTGGGAAATTAGGAGCAAGTTGATGCAGGAATTACAGGACCTGAAACTTACACCAAGCTATTTCTTCTACGCTCTGCGAATTGATTAGAGCTCCAGCTATTGAAGCTTAGTAGTATTTGCAACTGATCGAGCGCTGCCGTTGTAGATAGGGTAGGGTCTATACAGCGGCGTCTGTAAGCTCAAACAAATTGGTCGCCGCACGCCATAGTTAATCGCCATAGTTAATAGTATAAAAGGCCTACTGCAGCGGAATTCTATTTATAGAACGTTATTTTAGTTTTAGTGTTAGTTCGCTCAGGGATAGTTTAGGGTTAGTCTAGGGTTAGTCTAGGGTTAGCTTAGGATTAGTTTAGGGTTGATTTAGGGTTAGCTCAGGGTTAGAGCATGATTTTTTTATGTTTTAGTTAGTGTGAGGACCAATTTGAGCGAATAGACACGAGTGGCCTATACACTGTACTAGCTTGTTAATCCTTGAGCCTGCTTGTGTTTGCCAGGTGTCAATTGCATGTAATTGAATCAGGCATCGATTTGCCTCTGAGTAATTATATATGGCATGCATCAGCTGATTGTTTATACACGTCGCTTGGTCGAATAATGTCAGTGTTTGGACTTGCTCTCTCTCCTCAATCTGTGAATCTGATCTATGGGTACATAGCGCTGTGCATGGAAACAATTCGAACAGAAGTCTAATCAGTGTTGAAAACGTTTCATTCTGAACTAAAATTAATACTGAATCGAGCTCTGTTAGAGACTGATTCAGTCCTCTGGTATGAACTTATGAAGCATATAGTATTTCATGTTTTGTATATTTATAGCGCGGTTGTTTAGCTCAAACAACTGACTTGTTTGACAATTGACTGGTTTCAAACTGGTTGTAGGTCAAATATGATTTGCATTTTGTGTGGAATAAGAAATACAAGAATTACGTTTTGTGCAACGTTCAGTAAACATGCAAGTGCATGCAGTTTTGTAGCATTGTTAGAAAACTATTGATGATGGTATTTAAACTTTTAAAATGAATCTTTTCTATGGCTCTTTAAATAATTTCTGTCAGAAATCTTGATGTATGCAAATTCTATCCTTTCAGTGTCGGTTCTCAAGTTTCAGTTCTTTCCCCATAAACGTAGCCAGCATAGGTTTACCTACAAATGCTTTCAGCATTAAGCAAGTCGATCTCATGTCGCTACTTTATATGCTATGTATTAGCTGTTCAGCTATAATTATGGTTTAGATATGGCAATATATGTGTAAACCTTACTATAAGTTCAAACATAATATTTATTACCGTATTTTACTGCTTAGCTCCATTGAGAATCAATATGAGCGTAGAGGTAGTTTTATTTATCAGATGGGTTGATCTGCATTCTGCACTGCTACCAAGCTCTGCATATATTAGATAATTATTATCTATGGACTCTCAGGCAATTTATCTGGGGAAGCTGTATGTGCTAATTAACTTGCCAAGTACTGTTCCCTGCTTCAAATCTTTAGAGTTTTTCTTAGTCATCGCGCTGGTAGGAGGTCTGTGGAGAGGTCTCCAGTGAACAATAGAAATATTGCTGCAGCTGTGTGGGGGTCCAAAGAGAACAAAATTAATGATCTGACCTGGCGCCTGGCTGCATGCGGGTGGACCCGCATGCAGTAGAGAAATTGTTCTATTTTTAGTCTATCTGTGTTTTATCTTATTTTGCATTAGGTTATGTTTAGGTTTGGTTTAACATGGACAGATAGATTTGATTTATTGTTTTTAGGTTTAGGTTGGGATTCTAGGTTTAGGTTAGGTTTAAGATAAATTTGACACACAATTCTAAAAATAGAACAATTGCTGGGTTGCATGCGGGTTGATTTGCCAGATCTATGGCATCTTGCAGGTTGTATTCCCAAGTGTACTCACACCATGGGAATAAGGTCAGATAAGTAGGAAACGAGGTCAGATAAGTACTCCAGGGAAATAGAGCCCAACAGTCTCCACTGGGAGTCAGGAAGTGAGAAGCAAATGAAGGATTCAGATGATGTGGTATAATAAACAAGAATTTTACCTTGAATATAAAATATGTATTTATGTATCCTTTACATCTTGATGCCTGGTTAAATGCATTGCTAGGTGTCAGCGAGTGACGTAATGCTACATTGGACCAGAGCATTTGTTTAACATTGTGCCCCTTTGTTATCCACTATTGTCTTGATTTCTTGTGTTATTTATTCAAAAACAGAGTTTATTGTACAACAATTTCAATAAATATTGTGCCCTTGCCTATGAGAGAGTTAAGTTTTCATATTTGGGCAAAAAATTTGTGTGCAATTAAATTTAGTTCAGGTTCATTAATTTGGATAGATTTGGTTTGAAGCATTCAATCATATGAAACTAGACCCTTGCTAGGCTCCCACACACAGGTGGCTCAAGCCTGTCAGTATTACATACTGGTGCCTGTTTGCCCATCCATTACAGTATTACATCCCGGTGCCCATCCTTTATTACATACCTCAAGCCTGTTTGCATAACATACCGGTGCATTTGGCTGTACTATAGATAGACAATTGTGAAGCAGAGGGAATAAATCTGGATTGAATGAAGGACTAGGATGCAAGAGTTGGCTGTATAAACAGATGGAACAGACTGGGTGTTCATTCATAGAAAT
Source organism: Chamaedrilus cognettii (assembly GCA_034695025.1). Taxonomy (NCBI): domain Eukaryota; kingdom Metazoa; phylum Annelida; class Clitellata; order Enchytraeida; family Enchytraeidae; genus Chamaedrilus; species Chamaedrilus cognettii. The sequence continues at coordinate 37,786 of JAQIWG010000245.1, forward strand.
CGCTTCTTGCTTCTCTTGTGCAACAGCTGCTGGACTTAAATGGTGAGTGAATGAGTGGCTTGGTAATAGCTGAGTAATATCTGGGTGAGAATGTAATGTGATCGATAGGCTTAGTTAGTAGATGGGACTGGTAGATTTAGTAAATCATGTTTTATGCTTCCTTGGGTCTATCTTAGCTTGAACTGTATGCCTAGTACTTTTATGCATAAATGTTAAAAAGTCGTTTATACCACGGAAAGTAGTTTGCTTTTAAAGTAGATTCCGCTACTGATTATTATAGAATTGACGGTAAAACCTTCGGTGCTGTGGGCCTATACGAGATATATAAATAAATTAAAATTGATTGATTGACTGATATAGCAATCATTCATATGATCCTTCAGTGATTCATCATTTAAATGAGTAATTTGGATTTATTTTGTTGTTGCCTAATTGAGAATCTTGAGATATTTTTATATAATGCTGTAGATAATGCTTTATATAATATTGTAGATATAGTGGCATATACATGTAGGGTGACTCTAGACACGTTGGCCAAGTTAGATTCACATTCATATTCACATTTGGAATAACATTCGGACGGAATAGCAATCCGTCAGTCTAGCTAATATTGATAGACCCATTCACATTCGGCATAACATTCCATTCCGTCAGTCCAGCAAATATCAAATATGAATGTCAAAATAGACAGACAACAACAAAAAGCTACTAAAGTGAGTACTAACAATTCACATAAACATAGCATTTAAATGTATCTTAATTGCAACTTCTAAATTTTATTAAAATATTTAAATATGGCTAACTATCTAGCTAGCGAAATAGCTAGCTAGATAGTCAGTGGTTGGCTAGCTAGCTAGATAGCTGGCTGGAGCTAGCTAGATAGCTAGCTAGATAGCTAGCTAGATAGCTAGCTAGATAGCTAGCTAGATAGCTAGCCTGACTAGAAGGCTAGCTAGCTAGCTATGTAGCTCTAGCTAGAGAGCTAGCTATCTATATATGTGGCTATCTATATATAGCTAGCTAGCTATGTAGCTCTCTAGCTAGAGAGCTCTCTAGCTAGAGAGCTATCTATCTATATATCTGGCTAGCTAGCTAGCTACCTAGATAACTAGCTATCCAGCTTGCTAGATCGCTAGCTAGATATATCTGGCTAGCTAGCTAGATAGCTACCTGGCTAGATAGCTAGCTAGCTCGCTAGCTCGCTACATATATATCTAGGTAGATCTTAGCTAGCTAGCTAGCTAGCTAAGATAACTAGCTAGCTAGCTATCCAGCCAGCTACCTAGCTGCCTTGCTAGATAGCTAGCTAACTGTCTAATTAGCTACATATATCTATCTAGCTGGCTAGCTGCCTGATTAGATAGATAGCTAGCTTGCTAGCTCGCTATCTATATATCTAGCAACCTAGCTAGCTAGGTAGGGAGCTAAATAGCTAGCTAGCTAGCTAACTAGCTAGATATATCTATCTAGCTTGCTAGCTTGATAGCTACCTAGCTAGCTAGCTAGATACATCTAGCTAGTTAGCTAGCCAGCTAGCTAACTAGGTAGCTAAATCTTATATTGTATCTAGCGAGATATTGTATCTAGCCAGCTAGCTAGCTAGATACATCTAGCTAGCTAGCTAGCCAGCTAGCTA
>JAQIWG010000246.1:0-39410 GCA_034695025.1 Chamaedrilus cognettii
CTCGGCACCTCAAGGGTCCGGCACCTCTGCTTGGAGTCAAAATGCATAGTCCAATTTGCGACTATTATATAGGCCTACATGTGCATGCAGGCTACTGATAATGAGTTACAATAATCATGTAGCCTATCCTTACGGCTTTAAATCTAATATTGTAATATCCGATCCAATGTTGCCGATGCATTTCACTTGCTATTGCTAACATTGAGGAGTAAAATTAAAGTTTTTCGCACATCTCGGGTCAAACGGTATAGAATAACTTATATATTATATATATGTGTATGTATATTGCACTTGTAACGCACCAAAAATGTGTAATGCAAACGGAGATGGAAAAACATCATTTGCTTGAATCGTAGGTATGTAATGCAGGTAATGAATTGTGGGATGTCATGCGTGATAAAAAACTCTGGCGTGAGTTGAATTGTCCTCAAATAAAAATCACAACCCTCGATGGGTCCGTCTGTTAAGCTTCAATTCACTTCGTTGTATTGTATAACATGTATTTAGAAATTGATATGCATCAGCATTGACTCTGTTTTGTGCATTTTTATTAGTTATGTATCGATAATTCATTCTGACTGGTTTTTTGCATGTTCATTATTGCTGCCATGGCAACGTCAACAAAAGTGAGCGTCAATAGAAAATCATAACGGGACGGAGGTTTATCTTTGCTTAAACGCCCAATGTTGGCTGATTGAAATGTGGGAGTTTATCCGGCGGATAATCATGCAGTTTATCTCCCGATGTCGTTAATCAGCATCTATGAAAGACAGAAAATTGATAATCGGCGGTTAAATCGTCCGTGAGGTTGATCTTCAGAGTTCATCGCTACGGCGAGTGTTAAACCACGTTCTTGAATTCCACAGTAAGAGAACAAATTGAATTTTGGACATAGTCGGATGTTGTTTCTAGTGTAATTTCAAAAAATTGCATGAAAGCATAAAAAGATATTTGATGATTGTTTATATCTCAATTTAGATAAATAGTAGCGTATATATCTGTTTTATAAACTGCTTTTGCTTATGAATAGAATTAAGCATGGAGGCATATGCTAAATTCTTAGAGATATCTGCTGTTGTTCAAACCGGTTACTGCGTACTTTGAACTAGATTATTTGCTGTTATGCTCTGTGATGAAGTAAAAAAAAGAGATACCGTACGCTATATATAATAAACATACATGTAAAGGTGAAAACAAAAACTGATCTAGTGGAACTGTTGCCAGGCGCGTCGGTAGCCGCGGCGACGCTGACTGGCCCCAAGGGCGCTACGGGCATGGTGGCCCTTGCCCGGTCGGCCCACGTGGCCCCAGCCCACACGGCCCCGATCCAAGCGGTCGGCGTCGGCACAAATCCCCTGACGTCGGCGAACCCTGGGGTCGCACACTTCCAGGGGTCAAGGGTCATCATGCCTGTGCGACCAACAACAGCGGCCAATTCGCGGTGAGCGATGATTATGGATGTGCGGCGGGTGTGATTGCTGATTGTGTTGCAGTGTGAAATGCTCGTGGGACTATCGTGGCAGATTTATACAACAATGTGGACTTAGACAAGATTATGGCATTATTTATTTTCATAAAGTGCTTGGTTAATGTCTTTGGTAGGAGACCCCCTGCATTATTTGGTAAACGCAGCTGTGGTTAAGAGAGCTCAGATGCCCTCAGTTACTCTACCATCCATGGTATATTACATTTGTAATGTTATTCTGAAATGCTAAGCTCCATGCATTACATTTGCTCAAGTTACTCGAAGCTACTGCTCAAGTTACAGCTTGCACTAGTCCAGCTTGCATCGAAGTGTGTGGCGACACCCTCTGTGCTTTCCTTTCCCAGGTTCCGAGTGGCCGAGCAGGCAGTGCAGGGCTCGTCCACGCCGGTCCAGATTGCCATCCAGCCGGGGCGCCAGCCGGGCGCGAGCGGCACATCGACGGGGCCGGACACGCAACCGGCACGCACCATCCTGCAGCCACACCAGGTGAAGCACTGACACGCGCAGTGTAGTGTGTGGCTTAGCCTAATCTAGGATGGTGTAACCCCTTTTGACCGCTCTCCTGATTTGCAAGACCAAAATCAATACCACTAAGGTAGCTAGGGCCCAAATAAAAAAAATCGTATAGCATTACTTTGCCCCAATAATGTACGGTTTTTTGTGTGTAAATATATCAGCATTACGCCACTTACTCTTGACCTTTTGGATTGGTCGCCAGGTGCGCGCACTGACTGCACAGCACCTCGCGCTACACACGGGGGGTGCGGTGTTACACACGGGGGGTGCGATGCTACACACGGGGGGCGCAGTACACACTGGGGGTGCGACGCTACACACAGGGGGCGCGGCACTACACACGAGTGGTGCAGTGCCAGGGAGCGCACCTATCAGGGGCGTTTTAGCGACCACCGTCGCTCCACCGGTTGCGGTGTTGCCTGCCGCTGCCGCCGCCCTGCATGTACAGACGTCAGTGACCGCCGCACCCACCCTCTTCCCTGCTAACAGGCTAGGTTGGTGCGGTAACTGCTAACAAGCTGGGTGGGTGCGGTAACTGTTAACAAGCTAGCTGAGTGGTGCAACTACTAACGAGCTAGCTGTATGATGCAGCTGCTAACAGGGTAGGTGGGCTCAGTGTTTGCTAAATAAATGTTTGATGCTATTGCTAGCAGGCTAGGTGAGTGCACAACTCACAGGCGAGGTAACTTGTGCATTAACTGAGCTAGTTGGATGGGTTTTTGCGTGTCTGTAGTGTTTCTTTTTTTTTTTTGCAGTGATGTTTGAAGTAAGCGTCATCTTGAAATACCTAGAGTACCGCAAATCCGTCTAGTCACTTTATATTCCACATCGATTTTTCATGTTAGTTTTTCATATATTATTAGATCGATTTTGATTTGATTTTATTGTGCTTGACCTAATTTTGTGTGCGCATAATGTGCTTCCTGTTGCGCGCGTGCAGAAGGTTTGGCAAGTCAGCGCAGCACAGCGCAGCAGCAGCAGCTGACTAGCGCTGCGTTACACTCCTTGCATGGCGGTACAAGCAGTGCCGGCACGCTGCTGAGTGTCAGCGGCGCAGCAGCACTGATGAGCGCTGGTGCAATGCTGCACGGCGGCGTGCAAGTGTCGGGTGCGACATTCTTAGGTATATTAGGGTGCTTGTCTGTATTTCATTTATTTATTTTTTATTTTATTTTATTTACCGCATTTAAATTAATTTTTAGCGGACAAGTTATGGAGCATCTAAGTGTCATGATCTAAGTTATTTTTAGCGCTCTATACACTCCTCTATATTATGGGCGGTTGGTATCTCCTACATTTAGTTTGTGAAGCGATGCTGGCAGCTGGATCAACCACGTCGCCTATGTTAGCATCAGGGCCTGATCTGATTCTTGAAAAGAATGTGCCAAACATTCACCAAACGACTTTTATTTCGCCAGGCCGTACTTTTTTTCGCCGATTCTTTGCGATTTTGGCGACTGGTAGATCAAGCCCTAGTTGAGGAATATATTTAGTGGAGGATCATATTTAACTGAGGATCATATTTAGTTGAGGATCATATTTAGTTGAGGATCATGTTTAGTTGAGGATCACATTTAGTTGAAGATCATATTTAGTTGAGGATCAGATTTGGTTGGCGATCATATTTAGTTGAGGATCATGTTTAGTTGAGGATCATGTTCAGTTGAGGATCATGTTTAGCTAAGGATCATATTTAGTTGAGGATCAGGTTTAGTTGAGGATCATATTTAGTTGAGGATCATATTTTGCTGAGGCAAGGACCTGATCAATATCTTGAAAAAAATACACCAGAGATCCACCGAACGACTTTTAATTTCGCCAGGCTGTATTTTTTTCGCAAAATTTGGTACACAGTGTCATTTGTTCCTTTTGAGTGCGCTTGAATATTGTAAAATTTATTGGTTTTTTCATCACAATATTGCCAGTTACTGAGCGTCTAAGAACAAATGATGAATAAAACATTTGCCAAGGACTTTCGCCAAATGGAAAAAAAATCACCAACTACTCAAAAAATTCTCTTTTGGTGACTGGCAGATCAAACCTTGGTTGCATTCACAATCCAGCTGACTAGGGATCTGATTTGCAGGTCCCGTGTTTAGTAGGCTGTGACAGATACTCTAGCTAACATATTCTATATTGCTGAGTCATGGGTAAGGTTGGTATGACTGATCAAACTGGCTAGTCTGTATGGGCTATATCACTACGGATAATAAATGTGTGAAATGAAGAAAAATTCGCTGACTAAAAAAATTCAAGCTGCAAATAATGTTGTCTCGTTATGTCACTGTTCTTTTTATTGCGTCATATTTGAATTATAATATCTGCGACTGCAATATATGTTTATATCATTGTTCCTTTTTTGTCTCATAATATAGTGATAATATCTACGCACCCTATCTTTTAATTGACAGTGTTAAATTGAAGCGTTTGATTTGGATGTGTAACATGTCAAATCGCTGCCTGATCTGTAACCTGTGACGCTACGGTCATTACCCGCGTGTGGCCGTCAACGTGATAGATAGAGAGAGATAACAAGAGGTAACATTTTTGCGAATGTTTTTCTTGATGCGTGCTGCTGCAGGTGCGACCCAGGTCGCCGCCGGTCACAGCTCTGGTCCACGCAAGCTCGTTCTCAATGCCCCTCATCTCTCCGCCAAACCACACAACCTGCCCATCGGCAGTCTCGCCACCAGTCGGTCGGGAAAGGATGGTAAATACTTGGATATATCATCGTTTCGATCTCGTACATGACTCGTTGTTTAAAAAAGGTTTAAGTTTTCTTTTGGAATGATAAGCCAGAGATGAAAGTTGTTGAATGTTGTCTTAAATGGAAGGCGGCAATAATTATTCTGCTTAGTAGTAGCGGAGTCCAGCGGACCAGCAGTGCCTTTTCATTATACAAAGAAAATATCGTAGAATGCCTGAATTTAGTAGCCTTGCTTGAGTTGAATTACGGTCGTTATAATAATATTATAAAAATGTGATATTCTGCCTGTTGCTAGTACGTAGACAGTAGTGAGTGTTTTGCGCTGGCTTGTATTGCTTTATTTGCTCAAGGACACACTTGAGTGTGTCACACATTAGCACAGAAGAGGTCCCCTGAGACAGAAGATATCTGTCTTTGAGAAATTCATTTAGAATAAGACAGAGGATTTAAAAATAAGACATAGGTCTTGTACCGGCTGTTTGATATGTGTGACCCAGTTGAGCGTTGCTTGTTAGGCAACATTCAGCCAGGGCCGCTGAACCTGAGTCAGTCGGGGGTGCGGGGGGGTCCAAAGGGCGTCCGACCCCACGTCGTAGCTTCCACCGCGCCCCTCTACCCGGGGGGCGGGCACAGCCAAGGGGGCGGTGGGGGGCACCATGGGCAGGGGGCAGCACTACTCAGCGCCATCAACCCCAAGTCTGGTACGCGACTGATGCCTCGCACTTGTGCTAAGTACCTGTCTAAGGGCAGTGAGAAGTGCTGCGTTTCAATTGGCTTCTCTTCTGAGCTCCGTAATAACTGCTCTCTTCTGATTGGCCAATGAGCTGTATTGCACTGTGCCATATGAATTCTCTGCTAGAAAAGTCAAGAATAATTATTCACTTATTCCCTGCTTTGTTAGTTTTTATCTCTGCAGAAACTGCTTCTTGAAAATATTTGAATTGTTCAATATTGTACGATGTGTTTGACGTTGATATCTTGTTGATTGTGATCCTGAGTGTTTGTGTGCTGTGTGCTGCAGGAGGGCCGCAGGTCATGTCGCTGGCTACCTTGGGATTTGCGTCACCATTGACGACGAATGCACCAGCGCTCTCTGTCGCCACCCTACCCATTGGTTTGTTTATCGGTTTTGTATAATCCTCACTTAAGCTGTGTATTGATTTAATTTTGAAGGAATTCTGAATTAGAAAGTACATGTATCGGTAAATGAATTCATTGAGTATTAAAATAGTTTTGTGAATTTTATAATTCTGAAAATATTGAAAGCATTTTGAATATAGTATAAAATTATGTTTACTTTAGTATGGTATGTGAAGAGTGATTTGATATTCTCTAGGCTACTGTAGCATTTATTCTGCTGCTATTCAGGATCACATAGCTGTATGTGTTTGTTGTTAGCCACTTGAGGTTACGCCGCTGCAAGTGATTTTTCTGTTGTTAGCCTTGATCATGGCGCTGCAAGTGTTTGTTCTGTTGCTAGCCAAGGTCACATTTCAGCAAGTGTTTGTTCTGTTGCTAGCCAAGGTCACGCCGCAGCAAGGTCACATGTTGCAGTCACTGTCGAGCGAGACGGTCGCTGCTGTCCGCTCCTCCCTGCAGCAGCAGCAGCGGCAGCGGCAGCAGGTCGCAGTCGTCTCACAGGCCATCCTTCAGCAGAGCATGTTCCTCAGTGCTACGGGCGCTGGAGTGAGTGGGCTGGGGGGGGTTGGTGGGGCGGCGTACGCCACCGTACCCCAACAGAGCCTTGCCCTGCCCCAGATGGATATTCGGGGTCAGGGGCAGCATGGTGCAGATAGGTATGAGAATTGGGATATTTGGTATTATATAGACTAACGATTATAGCACTGCAGATTAACCTGGGCACCGTGCTTGGTTGACATGCTATCGATCCTTTGGCTGAAATTGGCAGAGATTGACAATGTTGGCGCACTGCCTTGGCAGGCAGTAGTATCCTGTGTATTGATGGTTGACCATGTTGGGCGTACTGGCAATTTACTATGGTGTGTCTGGCAGGTTGCCATGCTCTGTGTGTGGCAGGTTGCCGGTGCTGCATCAGCTGACGGTGGGCGAGGGCGCCAAGCTCTACGGTGCGCCGCACCTTCTCAACTACTCGAGCGCATCCAACTACGGCCTGCCTCTCGTTGCCTTCCCCGCGGCTAGCCTGCGACCTGCCCCTGGTATGTGCCCCCAGGGCGAGTCTGTGACCTTGCACCCCCTCAGTAGCTAGACTGCGACTTGCCCCAGATTTGGACAAGCTGTGCGGCTTGTTGATAATCCTGCATTTTCATGCGCTTCATGCTGTTTAGAGCTGTGACTATTTCCTTCAGGTGGCGCTTACCACAAAAGTTTCATTATTTAGTATTTGTTATTTGTTTTATTTTTTATAATTATATTTTTTTTTAAATCAAACTAAACTAAATTAATGTGATTGTGTGCACTGCAACTGATCGTCCATTATGGTGGAGTGCGTTAGTGAACTTGCAGTATTTTCAGGCTTTGTACTAAATTGTTTATCAGTTTATGAGCTAGGCTGGTTGTAAGGAGAGATGATATTATGTCACATTGGACTTGCACGTGCATTATGTGAGTTGCATGGTATGCTAGTTTGTGTATATAACATACATAGCACATAAAACACACATAATACACACCCGTGACACATAAAACGCACGCGCAAATTAAATACGAGCAATCCAATGAGTAAACATATGCTTGCTTGTGAGTAGAATGTCTGCATATTACCTACGTCATCGTTCACTAAGCGCCTGCTGTGCCTGCAGCGAGCAGCGGCAGTCATCAGTCCCTGCTGTCTGCTGGCCTCATCCCAGCCGCCGCTCAGGCGAGCAGCATGTCGTCGGGGCTCAGCGCTGCCACCGCCCTGCGACTCAATCCCCCCGTCGTCATGGCGATGGACGCTGGTCGACACCCAACGCTGTCGCTACAGAGCTACGCGGCTGCCAACGAAAGTACGGATCCGTTTATCTTTTCTATCACCTTTCATTCTTTCTGCGATAGTTCATTGGCCATCGCTATCTTGTTATAGTGTTCCATCCCGTTTATCTTTCTTTAGCGGTCATTTCCATATTGTCCTTGTTTTATTTTTCTGCAACTTTAAGAATTTTTATTCTGAGTTTCTTTATAGTTTCCGATGTATTGCCAATGCGTTCTCACTGTTAAAGGTAGTCTGTAGGATTAGTGGTATGAAGTGCAGGGTGGTTTATATATAACGTTTCGCAAGGACCCTTTAAAATCCTTTTCTGTCTTACTTTGACTTAAATTGCTTGAAGCGTATACATAATACTGGTTTATTTATTTTAATTATTTTCTTCATCAAAGTGAATAAACAACATAGTATTGTATTGTATCTTATTGCGGGTGTGACTGTTGTGCAGGTCGGTTTCTTGCCGACACCCTCGGTGCCGTGGCGATCGGCTCCCACCAGCCGACGTCCGCCGGCTTTGCTGCCCTCCAGCCAACCGTCATCGCGCTCATGCAGCCCCCGCAGCAGCAGCTGCTTCAGCAGCAGCAGCAGCAGACGGCAGACGGCCAGCCGACCATGTCTCCTCGACCTAGCATTCTGAGGAAACGACATCACGAATCAACAGCCGCGTAAGCGTATTGTAGATGATCGTTGTCGCTGGTCTCATTGGTGATGTCACTGGTTTTCTCGCAAGCTTTGTATGTGTATTGAGGAGTGCTGGCGCTGGTCGTTGGCATTGTCATAGATTGCTTTTTTGCTAGCAGCCAGCTGGGCAGCGTCAAGTTTAAAGATTTTTCTTAACTTTCCCGGTATCCGATTGTGTGTGATTAACATGATTGAAGTTTGAATTATTTTTGTTTCTATTGCGTAGCCTGTAGTTAACGCTAATCTTACCAAGATATTGTGGTTGCCATTCAGACGACTTATTGCTGTAGGTCAGTTCTGCCTATACCAACGTATATTGTGCTTTTAGAGCTATTTAATGGGGCGCCTATTTAATAGCGCATTTACTCTCTTTGATAGTTCAGCAGGGTTTTGTTGGTGGCAGCATTGATGATGCTGTATCTATAGACTCAGTGGAACTTGCTTAATATTACTTGTGCTTCGTGCTGCAGTATGGCGCCCAAGAGTAAGTAATCTTCCTTGTGCTGCATGCTGCAGTATGGCGCCCAAGAGTAAGTAAGATTTCTTGTGCTGCATGCTGCAGTATGGCGCCCAAGAGCCTGCTCAGTTCACTGACATCAGTGACTATCCCATCGAGCGTGTCGATGCCAGACAGCAGAATATCTGCCTCGCCTCGTTCACTGTACGTCCAGTTGAAGCTGCGTTTCTTTTTTTAATTATTGATCCGTGTTCTTTGTTTATTGTTGTGGCGGGCAATGCATTTTTGAGCTTAAGGTGTTTGGTTGTTGATCAACCTTGTGGTAACCGATTTAATAATGATGGTCGCTGATGCAAGCTAACCATGGGAGAGTGAGAAAATATACTTTAAGCAAGCTACCGGCGCCCAATTGACTGAATCTTCTATGATGACGTAAATAAAATTAGCTTCAGTTAACATTGCAAGCTCGCATAGGATATGAGGTAGCGCTAGTTCATTTAAATTTAGTCAAATGAGACTTATCTAAATTAAAATTGTGGGTGTTTTGCAACGAAATGGATGGAATTTAGCTGACTTGGATGAATATTGTTTGATTTTGGGCGGATTTATTTATATTAATTACTTGCGGTGAGAACTGCCCTCACTTGTAATCTAACTGAAGCCAGTTGGATTAAACTATATCTGGGTCAAAGCATCAATAGCTCGCGTGATGTCGAGCGTCTGATTGGTGTACAGTGATGGTTCGCGGGAGAACAGCCAATCGTCGACGGACACTGCGTCGTCTGCGGAGAGCACCCCTCGCTGTTCTATCGCCCTGCCACCCCACGCCGCCTCTTCCACCGCCGCTGTGGTGGGCGTGGAGAGGATCAAGAAGGAGCCGGCCGACTCTTTGCTTGAGAACGGTGAGCAAGCTGCCGGTGATATCTAAGTGCTAAATTATGAGGAAGGTGGAGGTTAGACCGTATTATTTGCTGACTGTAGCGATGCAAAGGGTCGTTATTGTAACTTGTGTGCGTCTGTCATGCTTGAAAATAAAAGAAGTGCCTTTTTTTAGGACAATGGTGCCTAATATAGTTAATAGCAAGTACCACTTATCTAACAAAAGCGTTTAGTAGCCTCTTTGTCATCTATTGACTGTGCTATCAAGTTTATTCATTCTTTGAAGCTAGTGTGTGATTAATCATCATTGTACTTTGCTTGAACATGAGTTACACTTTGTGTCATTATCACTAAAAGCTATTTAGTACAGCTCGTGTAGATGACTCGTTGAGCTATCTATATAGGATTTTATTTATCTTAGCCGATATTGTACTAGCAAGCCATTATGTATCATAGTCAATTTTATAGTGCGTGGTTTAGTGCATTGCTAAAGTACATTTACGTTTGATATACAATAGATGTACTTATGTAGTACTTCGATACGCTGTGTTTGTTGATGGCCTGGCATGCAGGGATGACGTTACACACTGGGCAGCGCACAGATTTCTCGGGAATTCCACGGAAAAAGCCGAGAAAACAATCATTGTGAGTGCCTGCACTTTTTGGCTTTTTTGTGTAATCATTAGTCAATTGATCCCATGTGACCATTGACTCGCAAATGTTGCATTAGAATAGACATTAAAAACGGGTGGCTCGTTTATGCCCATTCATAAGCAGGTGATTGATTTAGATTGTGATGTACATCAAGAATATATTTATCAGAAGTATTGACATCACAGACATGTGCAACAAGTGTTGCATGTGCAGATGCGTGCAACAAATATTGTATGTGTAGACACGTGCAAGAGGAGGTGCAGCCGGGGTCGGCGCTGTCGTCAGACGACGGGGCGGCAAGGGGAGACGATGACGACAGTCTCAGCGTCGACCTGTTCGACTCTGACGATTTGGCTGACGACTCGCTTCTAGAAGGTCTGCTTCGTATTGTGGCTCATCAGTAGAACAATATTTTTTTCTAGCACTTAATGACGAGTGTATCTTATCTTGTGAGACCATAGACAGATGTGTTGTGTATCAAACATTTTATAAATTGAATGAATTCATTGATATTGTTTGTAGAGCATTCAATTATCTCCTGGCCTTTGATGCGTAAACTAACTTTGAGCCGCATGCTAGGTTACTATCTAGCACCAGAATCTGAATCCGAGATCTTGGCAATCCATCAAAAGGGTTCCAAATAAGTCTTGGAGCAGCATTAACAACTCATGTGTTCTACGAGACTGAAGGCAGTCGCTTTGAAGATTTGTGCAGTCGAAAAGAAAAAGAAGGAACTGTAATGCGCTTAATATTTCAACTCATGTTTTTCAACACTTTTGTGCTCAAAAAGTCCTTTTAGTGCATAACTAGGCAAATATCCTTAATTTTATTAACCTAGTTAAAAAGATGGTGACGATTTTTTGTGTCAGTTGCATGTGGTTGTTGGTCCAGACCCCCCCGAGCATGTTGACGCCGAGGGGGTGCGGTGGATGAGGGAGCCCCCCTCTCCTTCCCTCTCCATTATCGGCAGCTACCACTGCAGCTGGAAGCCGAGACACAACCACTTTGTCTCCTTCGCCGACATCAAGCCTAAGGGTCAGCACTGCGTTTTGTAGTACTGCGAGTCGTTGAAGTTTTAATCTTGTTGCGTTTTCTGAGATAACTGTTGTGTGAATGATTTGAGTAGGAAAGTTAATTAATTAGTTGTAATTAATTATTATTAATTAATTATTTGTTTCTCCATTTTGAAACTTACTATCATTATGCAATTACTATATTATGAGCAGTAAATAGACCTGAAATAAAACATTAATCAATGTATGGGTATCAACGCGTGGGTAGTGAAATAAAACCAAAACCTCCAGAAGTCAGATTGCTTTTGGCATTACTGCCAAAAGCAATAAAATCATTTGAGTCTATTTGTTGATATTTAAGAATTTTAATATTCAGACTTTTCGTGTATTTTATACTAGTTGCAAAAAATTACTTATACTAAGTTGACTGCTGCTCACGAAGGTTTTGTTTTGCTTTTTTGTAGTTTACGGACCGTGTGTGGCACATTATACAGTCCAGTTTCTGTGCAAGAGAGCCGGCACAGAACCACTTCCCCTTCTTTAGTCGCCTTTTACGACTCGCCCGGGGAGCTCTGGGCTGTAAGCCAATTCTTTGTTCCCTGGCCTGCAGCCCAGATTGAAGGTGAATTATGTGTTGTTTCAGAAGAACGACGGCCCACAATCAACGAGCTCGCCAATTCAAAGAATATACTTCAGAGGGTGAATGCATGGAGGCCCGAGCACTTGGCCGCACAACTAGAAATGCTGGTAAGAGATGTCTGCAAATGATCTGAGCCGAGAAAACTGGAGTTTGGAAACAGATTAGGAAGATTAGTCTTCATTAATCATATATTAATGAAATTATTCACAATTATTTGCTGGTAACTTTTTGCAACTGAAAGTTAAATTAGCTACGTCTAGAAAGTCTTTTATATCATCTTTGTTATGTAGCACAGTAGTGTAGCAGCTTAATTATGAACCGTGCTAGTGTGGCATCACAGTATGTACCATTGTACACAGTGATTCAGGAAACAGGAACCAGTAAAATGATTATTATCATCCAACCAATTGCCAATCGATTTACATGAAACTTGAAATAGCCTACTCATGCCAGAGAGATTTGCGATTGGCAAATTGGATTCATCATAGTTACGAACGTTTGATAAAAAATAATGAAAAAGAAACAACTGTACAGACGAGAGTGTATGTATGAGTCGATGATTTCCTCGCTGACTACTCCTGCTGTTACGCCGTGCGGTGAGCAGATAGCGAGTGAGCGGCGCACGCTGGATGAGGTGCGCGTGGTGCAGTCGCAGTGCTCAGCGGCTGTCAGACCGGGCTCCAGGCACAGCGCCGTTGACGACGAGCTGCGCGCAGTCAGAGAAGTGACACAGGCACGTAGCTCGCACCTCTACACGCACGTACTCTGTGCTACGTACATGCTGAGTCTCTACTGTAGACAGCAGGGTCTGATCTGGGTCGTGAATTTTTTTTCCAAAACTTAACCAAAAGACTTTCGCTAAGCCGTACTTTTTTTCGCTAAATTTTTTGCACATTTGTTCCCATTGGGTAACAAACGTTTTTGTTACCCAACAAATGTCGGGTGCACTGGAATACATTAAATTTATTGCTGTTTTCATCACCATAGTGCCAGTTTTTGAACTTCTAAGAACGAAGGATGAATGAAAAATTTGCAAGCGCCTTTGCCAAATGAAAAAAAAATTGCCAATTGCTCAAAATAATTTTTTTGGGGATTTTGGCAACTGGCAGATCAAACCTAGATAGACTGTGCTGCGTGCTGCTTATTTGTCTTGTTGCTCAGGCACCTATTGGCCGAGCATTCATGCCATGCTCCAGATACTTCTATCTGTTGTTCTCTTGAAGTTTGCATTCCCTGCTTGCCACCTTTCGCTAGAATACTAGCAAAACTAGCCATGTAGGTAATTAATTTATCTGCGCACTAGCTGTCTGGTAGCCAGCTGGAGTGTAGTCACCAGCTGTGCTAGCCAGCCGATGTGTAGTCAGAAGCCGTGCTGACGAGCCCTGCTGACAAGCCGTGCTGACAAGTCGTGTTGACAGTTGTGTGGTGCTGTCAGGCGGACGTCCAGCGCAGCCAGCTGTACATGGACCAGCTAACGGAGGCGCGCGGTCTAGTGCTGCGTCTGGGGGAGGCCCGGCAGCGCGCCATCGACGTCATCAGTCGACACCAGAGCAAGCGCACCGTCAAGAAGAAGGATCGGTCCTGATCGCTGCAGTGGCGTATATCTACACACGTGAGCGTGATGGCGGCGTACATCTACACTCCTTGGCCTGAGCGCAACTGTGGCATATGCGTACACTCCTCTTGCTGCATCGCGGCGACATCTGGCTCACTCCCAAATGCAGCAAGACTCCTCGGCAGTCACCTCCAGCGAATCCACTTGAGTGTGATTGCGAAGGCTGACCGCTTCAAAGATATCCTCTGGGATCAGTCGAGTCAAGCAGTGCAACGTCAAAGCTCGACAGAAAAACCGCGAGGAGCGATCAAGAATATTCGGGTGAATTATTAGTTGTCGCAGTGCCTGGCTATGCGTTGAGTCGAGAACCTCGCAAGCTGTTTGTCGACTGTTACGCGTTGCGGATTTATGAGCTACGATGAATTCAAATATGCGGCTATCATGGTTTGTGGGTCGCTGTATGGTAGGCGCCGTGTAATGGAACATTGTCTCCCGGTGAGTCCCCTGACTGAGTCTTATCTCTGGACTTGGATGCCTCTTGGTGGCGCTTTGACTCTCACTGCATCACTTGAGCGGGTTTCGGGTATCGACGAATCATCCGGCAAGCAAGAATGATGTAATGGGCACAAGAATGGCTGGATAAGAGAACGATGTCAAACTGAATGCAATTTTAAATCGATGAACTATATTCTGTGACCGCGCGGCCGCGTTCGGACAGTCTTTTGTTTTTAAGTAGGCTTTGCTGACAATTGCGCGAGATATGGCGGTGATGTTACTGCATCAGATTGCTTTGAACATTGCAGCCTGCTGCCAGGACTTGCTGATAGGTGAGTCCACTTTTTATGAACTAACATGAATGCCGTCAATGCAAGCGAAGGACCGAATGTTGTTTGCTACATCTTTCGCGTTAATATTCATGTATTTGATAGTGCTTGTTGCAAATGTAAATATTCTTATTGTTATCGGCAGCTCTTCGCAGGCTGATAGTAAGTAGCTGCGGGATTATTTCGTTTAATTTTCCATGCGTGAATATTTTATAATGCGACGACATGGCAGGCTCATTTTTCAGAGAATTAAGTTCTTTATTTGACCGTCTCTTTGCCAGGTTCTTTGTGGGTTTAATGCTTAGAACTCGTACCACTTTGATTGTATGATTTAATGATTTGACATAAATTTTACTAACTTTAGAACTCTTTTAATGTAGATCTAAAACTGCAGACTGTGCTATGCACACTGTACTTTGACTGTGGCGGTTATATTTGCAACTGTCTTTAAAATCTTGTTGTTTTCCGGTCATGATGTGTTTAAACAGTTACAAATTTTTGAAGTTTATTGGTTGTTTATTGTGAAGCTCTGGAACAAGGCAGACATCTATATTTTGGTTTCTCAGGCTGGGTTTTTCAATCAGATATTAAGATCTTGATCCGATGTCATTTCACGCAGTCAACGCAGAGAAATCTTGATCTGGGATTTATTTCACGATGTGTAATCGGATTACGAGATGCTAATCTCAGATTTTTATTGTAACACGTGGGCCAGATTTTTCCATCAAGCAGATTTTTTCATGAGTGTTACGTTTGATCCGAAGTCATGACGGCATCTCAGTCTCATCCTATCAGCTTACAGATAGCTTGATTGAGGATTTATTTATTTAACACTAAGCTATACAGGTATAAATCTTGGATTAAAAGTTTGACATTTGATTGAAGAACCGGGTCTAGATGGAAAGACCTAGACTTGGAAAGATAGGCTTGTTGCTGGATCTGATACTATCATTAAATTTACGTTCAATTTGTTCTCACTGCGAAGTTGCTTTAGATTGTAGATTTCTGTGAGAAGAATTAACTTATTGACCGAGTTTATTCATGCTGTTCAAGCTATTTCGTCATACCTTAAATTTGGGTTATTTTTATGAGGTTTTAGGTTGCCGTTATTTTGTAGTATTATGTTTTTTGTTTATTTTTAGTTATTTCGTTTGTTCAATGATGTTCAAATATGCATTGCTGGCTTCAGAGAATCTGTTGTGCTAGCGTAGCCTAGTTAATCCCCCTTGTCGATCAATTCTGAGCGTCAGGACATACTGTAAAACATGACATGTTTGCTGCATGTTATTTTCACGGCAGGTGCCTCTTTGTAATTTTGCCGTACTTAATTTTCTTGTTTTTTATGACTACCATATAATTTATGCAGAGCAATTTTTGCACATATAAGTTTCTCGAGTTTACTGATTCGCGAAATTTTCCAAAATGACAAGCACGCGAAATTTTCATGTTTTGCAGTATCTGCTCATTTGAAGGCAATGCATTGGTATTAGAACAATGAAAGTGGTTAACTTTTTATCTCCTCGCAGCATTGATGTTTGTAGCATTTTAGTTGCATTGTGTTTTAAGACACTGAACTAAAGTTTTATACCCGATACATAATAAATTTTATTGGCCTGTTATGGGACGCAGTTTTTGCATCCTCCGAATGCGCTCGCTGTGCTGTAGGTCGTTGCAATAATTAATATTGGTCAATGTGAAAATTATTTCATTTAAAAGTGTTGTTTTATTTTTTGTTATTGAATTTTCTTTTACTACAATTCCAAAACAAAATATTTGAGTGGTTGTGGTTGAAAAATTTGAGCCGCCTTGCCAATTGATTGAGCGTCGACAATAACTGACCATAATTCACCTTGATATCAGCATGGTTAAAGGTTAGCAGTCTAATTTATGCCGAAGCATTGCTTTGACCTCCGATAGTTTTTATCTGTTCATTTTATTGGAGGTGAATTAATGCACCTCCGTTGTTTAATGCTGACGTTAGGAATTTGTTTTCTTGTAATAATAAACTGTGCAGATTGAGTATTGAACCCGTGTATCGTTCTTTGCATTCAATATGGAATTTGTTGCTGATTGGCTTTGTTACTATTGATTCTATTCCAACAAATTCTATAAATACTACTTGCTCGGCTTCTGAGTTTATAGTCGTTTTAATAAAAAATAAATTCAAAATATTTTAGAATTGAATATCTTTTATTCACTCAAAAGAGCAGAGAAGACACATACACATGTCATGCACAGAAAACAACATTATGGTACCAAAAAGAAAAAGATAATCTTTAATAAGAGAACATATGCTATGATTATATCAGTAATGTTAACTTAGTAGAAATCTGATGTCAATGTCGTTATAATGTATCACATTAACTAAGTTTAAATAAACAGCAGAATCGGGCTTCTCAGTCAGGCAGGTTTGCAATAACAAGTTGACATCAAAAATCGCATAATATTATTTGAGATTACCCAGTTTAAATTGAATCTTAACTGCTTGATAGTCCTCTGAGTGAATTTTTGAGGCTCGACATCAGTATTAAAATACTAATAATCGCTATTAAGCATAATGACAGCTAATTTAAAACTAATTTTGCTAAAAATGCCAAGACATGTGAATGATAAAGCAGAAATTTCCGTAACCAGGAACAGACTTAATAACATTTCAATAACTTTTAAGTTTTGAAAGTAAATGTACGTCACAAAATGGACGTTATTCGATCATTTTTTACCCCTACAAATTGGAAAACATTGGTCTTATTTCTGGATTAAGAGACAGAATTTTCTATTGCAACCAACTGGTCCTTTTTCCTTTGTAATATGCGAGTGGCGCTGATCGGTACGATCGAAAAATCAATTTCGCCGAAATGCTAATAAATCTAGGCTACAGTATATTGTATAATAACTTGGTCAATTATATTGTCTAATATGAAATTTTTACATGCATGAAATTTTAGCAAATTTCACAAATCTGCAAAACTCGCAAAAATTACATGTTCCAAAATAGAGGTGCAGTTAGCTCTATATCATGGGCAGTCCTCAAAAACGTGAAAATTTAATGCAATAAAATTTCTGAGATGAAAAACCGCCAAAATAACATGCAAATATAATAATAACAAAAAAATTTGATGCTTCATGGTACCCTATTTCAGAAACACGATTGTAATGCAAAATAGGCATAGGCCTAATTGATGTTAGCCTAGCACTGACACATTTTTTCATACAAGTCTTTACAAAATCGAGTCTTACTGAAATTGTCTTGCTAAAACACACCAAAAACACACTACAATATCATTTGATATATTGAGAGGCTTTCTGAATACATTTGTTTTTGTAAAAAATAAAAATAACTTTAAATCTTTAAAAATTTAAATTAACAATTAACTTAACTTCAAGTCTTAGATATCGAATGCATTTGGCCTGCACACTCAAACGGTGTTCTGATCGAAAGTAAATATCCCATCGGCCTCATCGGCTCCGTCTCCGACCGATATCGCATGTAGGCTTCGAAGTCTTTGGCAATTATCTGCTTCTCCTTTGCGACGATAACGCTGGAGATGATGATGATGCCGCAAGCCTAGGTGATCATCATCCCTGTCCGATCCATCCCGGTAACACAAAACGTCGTCCTGCTCGTGTTCTCTGTCGTCATTGTTAAGATGATGTCGTAAACTCGCGGCGTTTAAATTGTGATGTGGACGCATGAGGACGTCACCATGCTGCGAGTCATGCCGCGAATCAAGCCGCGACTCACGCCATGAGTCACGCTGCGTGTCATTCCTCGAGTCATGCGGCGGATGATCGTCGAGACGCCCCGACGCTGAGGTAGTCGCTACGGAGATGTGGCAGTCCACCGCGCGGAGAAGGCCGGGGGCGGACCGGCGAGCGCAGTTGGGCGCGTGGTGCTGGACGGTGTTGAGGCTCGACTTCCTTCTTGCTGCCCACGACTGCTGCTCGACTGTCTTCTGCTCCAATTCCTCGTCGTCAACTTCTGAACTCTTCTCCTGCAGAGATGCACATCAATTTGTTATGCGTTTTATTCGGTCGACCGCTAAAAATTCCAAATTTCCAAAATTAGGCTTTTCAAGTCTCAGAATTGTATTTGTTCACATAAGTCACCCTTAATTCTTTCCTTCTAATATCAAGGAAAAAAACTGGATGAACACACCATGTTAAACTAGGTTTAGCCATTCGAGATACCATGAGTGCTCTTAACGCCAATTCAACATTTGAGCCCGGTGAACCTCTTCACCACTCTGATTTCTCACCTTGCACGGACAATGCGGCCGGCAGGCGCTGCAGCAGAGCACAGAGGCGAGCCCACCCCTCTCCCCCGTCCCCCGGGGCCCGCCCCTCTCCCCCGTCCCCTGAGGTCCGCTCCTCGCTCCCGCCCCCTGGCGCTGCAACGTGCTACCAAGGGTGTCGGAGCGCGAGCCCCGAGGGCCGAGACCGAAGCCCGGTGGGCCCGTCACGGTGTGCCGCCGAACAGCGGCAGAGGGCCCGAGTGTGTGCCGTCTCAGGGCGAGGGCCGCCGAAGGGAGGAGGGTGTGGCGGCGGCGCTCCCTGAGGACACTCGTCGTCAAGGAGGAGTCCGTGTTGGGCAGCTTGCGGTCCTGCAACAGTCGCATTTACTGTGTAATATGCCTCTTCTTCAGTGTTCTGCTAAATGGTAGATCTTTGGTATCCAAAGTTCTTGCAAAGTTGGACCTAATAGATCAAGGAATGCGACTTGCACGCGTCCCCACCCCCCACCCCCCATTCCAATCCCCAAAAATGTGCCCGCGACAGCGATGAAACCACCTGTATTTGTATTCTACAGTTCGTGTCAGCGCTCAGATCTTTCATCTACATTCATCGCTGCCGTGGTGATTTGAAGAATATTAAGTGCTTCTCCTGTCCATAGATCTATCACGATGATTGCGTCAAGGCGTAGCTCTACACGCTACAGTAGGCCTACTAGGAGGAAATTTTATGCGATGCCCTTCGATCGCATGCATAGATATTAGATAGCCCACGCTTCGTCAGTCATGTCGTGTGTATTTGCAAGCGACACGCAATGCTAGACTAGGGCTCCAGTCGACCCACTCTTTCCATCGACTGTAATCTCATCAGGAGAAGTGATGAGAAGACATAGCGCAGGCGCCATTACGAATCCCAGTATTGTGTATGACGATTCGATTGTTCATTCATCAGCATGATTTACAGGATTATAGCGTTCATAGATACAAGTGTCGCCATTAATTTTGTCGTCATTAAATAAAATGTCTATTATGAAGCGCATAAGAAGGCTTAGCGTTAACATGCATGAAATCATAATCATACATTAAAATGAAAAAGAAGGAGAAATTTTTCAGCCGTTCACGTATGCTTTTGACCTATATATCATGGGGATAAGGATATAAAGGTTTTGTCAACGTTAATTAAGTTTTAAAGGGTTTTGTTCTACCTAAACCAATTTTTGGGTTTAGAGTACTGCCCTTCACTTGAAATATCTTCTGAAACTTAAACTGCTATCATTGGCGCACATAACAGTCGCAATGATAGAGCCAAATTTCACAATTTAAAAAAATGGGGCGGGGGCCCCCCGGGGGCACCATTCACTTTCTCAAAAATCCAAGCGAACTTAAACAATACGGGCACAGGACGCATGTTCTGTGAAAAAATGGTCAAAATCCGTTCAGTGGTTTCAAAAAATCGTTCTCCCACGTTACCTGTCAAAATTTTCTGAAAACATATATTGGGCATTTTGTAGCTCCGAGTGAATCGGACTCTATGGCACAGAAATCGTGCAAATCCGGTGTATATTAAAAAAGCAATTACGATTTATGCAAAAATCGCCAAAATTGGCCCCCCCAGATCCCCTTAACAGTTGAGGGGAAAAAATCAGCTTGGAACGCTTTCACCAATGGAAGAAATGTTTCCTCTAAATTGTAGTTCCACGAGTCTTCCTGTTAGTCACCGGGAGACCGTCACAAAGACCAAAGAAAAAAAAATCAAGAAATAAAGGTAGCAAAACAAGGCTATACGCCGTACGTCTATCGACGCACGCCGTAACAAGCTAGACTGCGAGTTTCCTCTGTCTCTCACACTCTCCCCTACCCTCTTCTTGAGATGTTTCCCACCCATCAGACGGACCTTCATTGACGCTGCCTTAACGACGGAGCGCTGCAAGGTAGACTTACTGACTGCTGAGCCTACTTAACGACATTTTGAAGGAATGCCCGATCAGCGTAAAATAGCTCTTTCGTAAAATAATCGGGTCTTGACCAATAAAAATTAATATGGTCTGGTATTATAAGCGAAACATTCCAAAGCACGCTTGTTTCTGCCTCCGCACTGACATCGTCGAAATAATTTCTCTAATGAATATTTTGTACTTGAGACTAGTTTTGCAATTCAGTCAAGTTATTTGGAAATGTTACCATTATTAAGCTTAGTTCATTCTTTTTTTAATTGACCTATTGCATTATCTTTGAATTGAAGGGAAGCATCGTCAATAAACTCGTGTGTTCATCGATAAAGACTAATTTTAACTCCAATATAGACCGTCTATTATTTGTCATTTTATTTATGTAAAAAAAATACGCGTTATTACAATTTGTGAAAATTATATGCTTGAACTTGAAAAGAATCAAGTAGGCCATACATTTCGGCAAGTATATTGTAATCCAATAAAATTTTGACTGAGTTTATAGTAAAAGAATACTCCGAAGAACCAATGCCATAGATTTAACATTTACTTGTACATGACATTGTACACTGTAGCTGCAATGACATCCTATTTCATATATTGGAAGGCTTAATAATTATGCTACTTTCAGTTTCTCAATCGCGATAGCCCGCTGAAAAAGTTCAAAGCACAAAATTAATGACGGTCTGATCTATGGGTTTGATTGAATTCAAAAATTAATGCTTACTTAAGCCAAGCTTACATAGCATCCACTTAATCCCCCAAACCTCGTCTACTTTTTGTTGAACTTGATTCTGCAATGCATGAATCATCGTCAAAAATTATTTTACTATCTAGCTATTACTTCAAAGGGAAGGTGCATCGCATTGCTTCTCTCCTACACGTCTCTCCATCAAATTGCAATCGCGATCGTTGACTCCTCTCGGAGCGTGACTGTATCGGTTGCCGCTCCTCGTCTCTTTGGAAAAAGTTAGTTAGCGTTCGGTTCCTACTCGCTATAAGTGACTGAAGTCGCGCAACACGCCATTCCTTCTATAGTCGTGCGATCGCCAACCGCTTAATCGCGTTTTAAAACCCAAACCGGTCTTGATGGCCAATTGAAACGTAGCGAAGAAAACAGACGGTAAAGGAAATAGAATGATCGAGGCGCAGAATGGGAGAAGCGTAGAATGAGAAAAGCGCAGAATGAGAAGAGCGCTGGTTCGGGATAGCCATATTAAAGATTCATTTCGACCGTTAACGATGCATTTATGCGGGCTTATTCTTATTTATGACACAGGCCGTATTATCAGGCGATCTGTGGCAATAGTACATCTTGCAGAGGTCAGCGGCGTAAGCCGCATAACGGCATGACCCCATTCAGCGTTCTTCTGACACCCTCAAAATGTTCAACAGACAAGAATTTTCACTAAATTGCGATCAATCTTTTCAGTCTCGTCAAATGTGGTTCTAGGTTCCATAGATAATAGGATCCATAGATAATATGATCCATGGATAATAGGATCCATGGATAATAGGATCTATAGATAATAGGATCTGTAAATAATGGCATCCGTAGATAATAGGATCCATAGATAATAGGATCCATGGATAATAGGATCCATCGATAATAGGATCCATAAATAATAGGATCCGTAGATAATGGGATCCATAGATAATAGGATCCATAGATAATGGGATCCGTAGATAATAGGATCCGTAGATAATAGGATCCATAAGCTAATCAAAGCATTTTTAGCGTGAGGAACAGCAATTAACTGAAATACACTCGCAAGTTTGAAAATGCCTCGTTCAGACTCGGAATAGTCTACATATTAACGAAGAGAATAAAATCGAATAATCTACTTCGACACAGCTGTATTATGTATGTTGAATCTGAAATCTGAAATCTGCCTGCACGAGATGGTGGTGCTGCAGTACTTAAGTACCAGACATAAGAGCCAGTCAAGGTACTCACGGTGGTCTGCTCGAGACAGGAAAGCAGGTGGTGATGCTGCAGCTGGAACAGGTCGACGTCGCTGCCGGTTGCGAGGTCAAGGTCACTCGAGTGGCGGTCTGAGCCGTGCCGCCGCGTGGCGAGCAGCGCCTCCACGCGGCGCTTGTTGCGCAGGAAGGACTTGTTGGCAAGCAACTTTGCATTGAGCAGGCGCGCCAGGCGCAGCTTCTGCAGCAGCAACAGGCCTGGTTTGGGAATTGATGAAGCGAGTGCAGTAACGAAGACTATAACAGTTTGGCTTTGAGTGGAGGGCCACGCACACAATCGCTTCCCCTTAATTCTTTACTCGCCTTTTATGACTCGCCCGGGGAGCTCTGGGCTACAAGCCAATTCTGTGCTCCCCAGCATGCGGGGGGTAATATCCAGCAGCAGGTAGACCAATCCGCGTGCAGCAGAAAAAATTTTAAGCTTATATTTTTTAGAATTTGTGTCAAAATTCTCCACTTAAACCTGACCCTAACCAAAAAACCAAAAAGAATTGGCAAATGTGGTGAAACAAATCCGTCTAGACTCTGAATCGAGGACACCAATATACTGAAACTGGCGCGGAAAGAAACGGCGCTATAATGCTGAATTCATTATAATAAGACATCAAATTTTAAATATAATTATTATCAGATGTTGCAACTTGCAGAAGATTATCCAACATGGAAAAAGAATAGTTAAATCGTATCAGATGTCTAAATATAAGGCCTAGGGGCCTATAGGATTTAACCTGCAATAATCAGTGATTCTTGTTCCTGCCGCATTTCTATGCGAAAGGTATTTCCTGGTATGCTTTCATGCATAACAATTTCATGTATGGCAATATCGATACGAATCCGAAAGAACTAGCAAACTAACCGAATAATATTGACGGGCAACTTGAAACTAAAATATTGAAGCTGCAATAAATTCCATTATTACTGCGCGCTATGCACCAGACTTACTTTGGCGGTCACTCCGAGCAGGTCAGAAAGGGCAACTAATGTACTCAAGGAGCTGTCAGCAACTTATTTCAGAACCCAGATAAAACTAATTATTCGAAAGGATGCCAAAATATAAAAAAAATCCATGAATCATGTGAAAACAACCTTTGTATGTTCATACTTTGCCATAATATGTACCAGACCTATATTCACTTCGAGTTCAATAGTTAGGCCTACTATTCGTCTCATATACATTTTACTTTGCAGCAACTTGGAGTATTCTCCAAGTTCTTGTGGTTCCTGTTCACACTGGTTTTCTGTTAACACTGAGTAGAATTGTTCACGACTTTCTTAGGTCTGCTGACTTATTCTCTGTTTATATCTCATGAAGTCTGCAAGTCTTTCTTCTTAAAAAAATTTAAAACCGTATGTAGTAACTAAGACTATCGCAGTCTGGCTCTGTGCTCTGTGTATGAGGGCCGCCGGAGAACCGGACCTCCGTCTTTAGCGACTCGCCCGGGGATCTCAGGGCTTCAAATAAATTCTTTGTTCCTAGACTTGCTGGGTCTGCAAGGGCAGTTGGCAAGGCTTTCTGCGTGGCTGTCTGGACAGTCTGCAATATACTTTCTGCATGGCTGTCTGGGCTGTCTGAAAGGCTTTCAAAGTAAAGAAGCGCACCCGCTGAGCCTTGCGCTTGTCCGTGCGCTGACTCTGATGGTAGATCCGGCTGAAGTTGGACACGATGACCGGAACCGGAAGTGCTATGACGAGAACCCCGCTCAGGGAACAAACTCCGCCCACGACCTTCCCAATCACCGTGTTGGGAACCATGTCTCCGTACCTGGACAACGGTACGAAGATCTAGTTGATAATGAAACTAATCCACGAGAGAGAAAGCACAGTAGACTTTGTACATGTTGAAGAACAGTAGATTTCATAGTCCACAAAGTGATGAACATGGAAGCAACGAAGACAATAAGACAATGCTACAACGCGCACAAAAGGTCTAGCTCTAGTGAATAGTCCGTCAGCTAAAATGAGTCACTGAAAATCAAGCATTAAAATTTACTTTAACACCAAGTAGTGTTTTAGTGTTTAATGAGTTTTATTTTTGACATTTCTGTGCATTTGTCTGCAACCATGCTCGACAGGTTATGAATGAAGATTACATATAACAGATCACAGTATCATACAGTAGGTTTAAGGTCTCCGTCAAGTAACCAGCTTTTTCCATTGGATGAATCGCAGTACTGTTCTCGCGGCGAACAGTAAAACGATTACATTGATTAGCACTGCCAGTCTCTTACTGACACTGCAGGCCATCATTATTTCACTCATTGGAGTGTAAAACACCGCCACTTCCACTCTCAACCATTCGTCGCTAATGACGTCGAGTTTCTAAGAATTCGTCAAGACTCGTTCCATAAGAGGATCTAAATCGATTGAGCCTATTCGCAGTTTTAAAAAAAACACACTGCTAGGCGTGGGCTAATGATGCAGCATTGACAGAGAGCTTATCGATACCGATAGGCCCTATCGACTTTAATCAATGATTACAATTATAATTACACGTCACGTAAGGCGCACCTTACGCATGTCATGACATTGCAATCGCGCCTAATACGCATATTTTTGGTTTACGTTATATGACTATGGTTATATATGGTTAGTCTACAGGCACCGTTTAAGTACAATATTTTGATATAGCCCAGTCTTCAGGCTTGAACGGCCTATTTTGAGTTTTCAAGCTTATGATAACAACTTCTTGAAAAATAAAAAACTGCGTAAACATCGAAATTATTAATCGTGATTCGTTTAAAGACAAATATAAAAATAAGTTCACTTCTCGATAGCACGCTTATTTTTCTGGGTCTTAATTATTAAATAATCAGCAAACATGCGCTGATAAATTATCGCCAATAACGCATTACATTCAATTTATTTTCAAAATCTTCAACATTTATTCGGTTATGATCTAAATCTCATTTATGCGGCAATTATTTCTCAACACTCCATTTAGACAGAAAATGAATGGCTGCTTCAATGGTAGTGGTTTCGGATCACGCGCGGAACGTTTTTCCCTCTACTGCGTCCGTGCGATTAGGAGATGATTGTGTCAATGAGACCAAGCATGAATATTGAATAAAGTCGCCCAGAGCGGGTCGGGGTGATGTTTCATGCAGACGCTCAGTTTTTCAGACTGAGTAAAAGGTAGCCCAGCTTACTTATCGTCGCTTCAATATTTCAGTTAAATAAAAAGACATTATTTCTTCGTTATCCAAATATCGTTTTAACGCTCATGCCGTCATGCGTCTTCATGCTGACATCTAGAATAGCTGTCGTCACTTCAGTAGGCCTATAACATCAGACCGAAATTTTCGATATAGTAGCAGTAGGCTATTGGAAATGAAAATGCTATAATTACGGTTATTGATTCTATTGATTATTAGATTGATGCCCAAGTTTGACATGAACCTCATAAATCATTCGTGAATCGATCTTGTTCATACATCGTGCATTGACAGCGTTATTTTCAGATATTGTTCAATGGCAACCTCTCCTTATTTCGCCGCGTCTCGCGAAAAACGACGCCCTTTCGCGAAATGTTTGATTCTCGTTCTGACCTAAGCGAACTGGAAGATGTATGTGGACAGTTCTGAGCGCGATCCATCTTGTGCAATTTCGATCGCAAACACAGCATGCTCGCTCAGCCGCAGGCTCCGCATGCACGCTGTCAGCGCATGTCACAGGGCGCTCTGCAATCGCGTCATCATTATTCAGCTTTCACGCCGCTCTCATCTGTCGTGGATGCACGAGTAACGTGTCACATGCAAAAACATTCGCGATCAGTAGATTCTTACGGCGATAAAAAAGGAGCAGCTGGCAGCCTAACACTATATTCCAGTAAATAATTCACAACATTCGTAAGTGGTTTTGAAACGCGAAAGCCACTATGAAACCTTAAATGAAGAACGCGCATTCGCCCAGTTAATTGATCAATTAATTAAGTTAGCAAAACACGTCAAAGCGGGCAATACAATATTATAACACTATCGGTTGGTTAAAATAGCAATCAGATCTACAGTAATTAACAGCCGGCTTGCTGCCTTAATCTTGCTTCATCACTGCCCAGTTACATTAATGATCTGGCTCAACTTCCTAGAATCTAGCAGCACTGGTTGCACGCTGGTGGTGCGAATAAAACGTTCACTGCGCGGATAACGACGGGTGTTTATGGCGTCTGAGGTAGGAAGATGTTTACGTTAACTACATGTGTAGGCATACATCGATCGAGGCAGTGAGACAGCCTGATGACGTCCTGCTGTAACGTTTAGAATCATTGACGTGACGATTTGGGTTCTACTCAAGCCTTAACAGTAAACAGCCTTGCGATTCAAGAATCCTTTCGACGCAGTAATGCGTGCGTTTCACGCCGTTGTCGTTCGTGTTATAATAGTGGTGGTGGGGTTGAATTTTAAGGACGGCGTGTGAGTAACAAAGACAATTACCGCCCGGTTTTGCGTAAGAAGCCCCCTACAAAACCGCTCTCCCCTCTTCAGTCGCCTTTTACGACTCGCCCTGGGAGCTCTGGGCTGTAAGTCTATTCTTTGTTTTCAGACTTGCTGGGGTAATAAATTGCAATTGGGGTAAAAATTCAAATATTATTCAGTTTGCTATATATTTAGGTGTACAGCAAAATATTTTAATATTCAAATTCGTTTTGCTATTAAATGATGTCGGTTTATCAATGCATAATAATACACTTTTTTAGAGGATGTTACCTATTTATGTGCAATTTATCCTCCATTTTCTTGATACGCTAGATGCTTTAAATTTGACCAATCATTGTGAGGTTACATTTCTGACAGTTCGAAGAGAATTATTATTAATCGTTGTTTAACTTCAAACTTTGGCCACAAATTTGTTCACTTGATCTGAATTTCAGGAATTAATGGACCAGGCCATTTAATGAAATTAATGGACCCCTGGCCCAGGCCAGGGTATTTAAGCCACTGTGTAGTCTGCACGGTATTGCACGCTGCTATCATTATAGTAATCAACACGAGCTTACATGCATGTCAATATAAGTGTGATGGGGACTGATGCCGCCATCAATGGTCATTGGAGGCGGCTGGTCGTTAGCGGTCGTGTGGCGAGGCGTCGCCCGTGTGGTCCAGGCTGAGCTCATAGCCCGGTCTGCTCCCTCCTCCGCCTTGTCTCCGGGGATCCCGGCGAAATTGCGTTTTTAATCAAATCGTGGTCGATTCGCACAAGATCTCTCTCCCACTGCCACTGCGGGGTGCCGCTGGGGTAAAGATCCGTTTTGCTGTCAACACAAAGGTACGGAAGAGGAGGAGAGGGGATGGGGAGAAATAAAAACGACTACAGATGGATGGAGGAAAGGACCCTCTCGTTCTCATTTTGTTAATTGTATTGTATACGTCTATAGATTGTGTTCAAAATTCGAAATTTCTGAAAGTGCATCAACGTCGATTTTTTTGGGTTTTCTTTCTTTTGTAGGCACTGTTGACTTTAAGATACGATTTGACGAGATGGGTCTTCTGCGCTTTTCGTCGCAACTATTGTAGTCGCAGACGCAAATAATGCGCAAAATACTACAATTAAAAAAAAACACACAAATTTTGAATTTACATGTAGAATAATATAGATAATCATACTAATTAGGCTTATTGCGATACTGTCGTCGTTAGCTAGCTATAACACTATTAATGCGACAAATAGGCCTGTAGGGAGAACAATGTCATGTAGTGGAAGGAGGGGGGGTGGGCGAGGGTAGGATATGAGGAGATCTGAGTGAGCGAATAAACGAATGAATCGAGTCAGTGGACACAGCACGCG
This sequence comes from Chamaedrilus cognettii, assembly GCA_034695025.1. Classification (NCBI taxonomy): domain Eukaryota; kingdom Metazoa; phylum Annelida; class Clitellata; order Enchytraeida; family Enchytraeidae; genus Chamaedrilus; species Chamaedrilus cognettii. The sequence continues at coordinate 28,299 of JAQIWG010000246.1, forward strand.
ATACTTCAGATAATTTAGTCGCCCGGAGGCCTACAAGATTTATCATTTCTTGTTCCGGTCCGTCATTTCTCTTTCCGCTCAACGCTCTCCGTCGAGCGGAGGGAGGGGGGGGGAGGCGGGGGGGGGGGGAGGGATGGGACGGGTGAGGGAAATGGGAAGGGGGAGGGCGTAGCGCGTTCGACGAAAACGCAGATTTATACTACACGATGGTGTCGAACGTTTTTTTCCGACGATTCGCAATAATTAGCCAAGCTACAAAACCATGGGTGCCCGCAAGTTCTTATCAGGGATGCATCTGTACCCCCCTAACCCGGCTAATTTAGCTCCCCTAGGGGCCTATCATATCATAACACTTCCCTTATTTTACGATTAGAGACATCTGTAGTCGTACATGTATGAAAAGTCGTACATGTATAAAAAGTTAATGATGCATAACGCATGATGCATAGCGGATTAAAATCAGAAGAGAACTTAGTAGTCTGCCTGTAATTTGCTCCCCTTTGAATTTTTTTGCTTATTTTGAAACATCCAGGAAAAATCACAAATTCTTTGAAAGAAGAGAACTATTCGATTGCAATATCTGACGGATCAAGCTGGACTTAAGTCTCGGCGGCATGCAGCACAGGTTCTGTTGCTTTACAGAGTAATAAACCATACATGAAAGTGTGATAAGACATAAAGCCAGTTATAACGCAAGCTGCAGAGAAGTCTCAATTCTACATTAGAAATAGATTTCATTCACTTTCTATAAACTCTGGGTGGATTCAGCCCTTGATCCTCTAGGAGGGGAGGGGGCACCGATCTTGGAACTTAGGCTATTGACCGAAGTCGCTACCGGGGGTAGTGTTGAAAGTTTTGAGGGTGAAATTGTTGAACTCTATCAGTACTGACACCCGGGAACATAGGCCTACAGTAGCAATGGTTTGTTAGTTGCACCACAGTGCACCTCCGAGCATGCTGCAGCGCGGCGCTGGTCGCTTCAGCGCGGCGCGATCTATAAATAATAAATATAAATAATAGAGGCAAAAGGTAAGCTATGTGAGACGAATTTAAGAATTCTTATTTTCAGGCAATTGTCAGCTGGATTGAGAATGCTAGCGTAGGTGTCGTGGCTGACCAGCTGCCAGCGGCGCTTCACGAATCAAATGAAGGAGATACCAGCACCTCATCATGTCGTGGAGTGTACAGCGCCCTAGAGATGACACGGCGCTTCAGAAGTTGTCGTGTCCAAAAAAGCTACCTTTTGTCTTACCACATTTCTCGCGCCCTCCTCCCCACCAGTTTCCGCTACTGAATTAGATTTTTTAAACATTATAATTCGCCTCCAGTTAGTAAGTTAGTAAGTAAGCTTACGGCAAGTACTCAATTTAAAACGAATCACGAATCGTGCACGCCATTTTGTTTCGAACTCGAAACAAAGAGTTTAGTGATGCAAATCGTTTGACTTGCAAGAAGTTGTCAGATCCCCATAGGGACCCAATGTTAAATGCCAACAAATTTCGTATGCTAGCGAAATGCAATGGCTATTACACAACGGTACTATTTTCTGCTAAACATGACCCCAGACTATTGTTTCTCAGAAGTAGCATGATCATATCGCAGTCCTACTTCAAATTTATCTGGGCTAAACAATATCGGGAATTTAATCCTGACGTAAGTCCCACCACGACTGACCTCATTAATACGTCAGAGCCGCTGTAGCCTATCAAGTTGTTTCAATTGGAGCGAGCACTAAGTCAAATTGCAATACGCAAGCGTGAGCAGCTTGCAGTAATGAGCCTTGAACCCATGCGCTCAGTGCAATGTACTTTCGATTACATAAACCGCCATCAACCGCGTTCGTTTGCGCCAGAATGCCCTCCACGCAACGGTCGCGCAGAGCGTACAACGGCGCCCGTTCCGCGTAATTTTATGCGTTTCGATTGGCAATGTCACCGCGGACGATTGCGCCGTCGTGTCCGCGTGCGACAGAGGACGCTGACTCTGAAATGGACTCGAGAGATTGAAGCGCTGCGTGATCCGGCGATTACCGCAAGGTGGAAGGAACTACATGTAGTTGATGGGGTTCGTTCAGTGTTCCTGTTGCTGCTGCTGCTGCTGCTGCTGCTGCTGCTGCTGCTGCTGCTGATGATGATGATGATGATGCTGCTGCTGCTTCTGACCGTTGCTGCTGCTGCTCTATCGGGACACGGTTTTGCATGTTGCGTGACACCAAAGCGACAAATTGGAGTAATCTTTGCACCAGACAGTGATATACATGTAGAAGTGTGTAGTGACATTATTTTTTTCGCATATTATGTCAGCTGCTTCTTCAGTTCGGACTGCCGTGTTCGAAAATCGTTCTTGCCCAGCAGTCATAGACAGCTTCAATAACTCTCTATGGCGATTTCGAAGAAATGAAACGCTGAGAATGACAGTAGAGAAAAAATTTAGGCCTACTGACTAAACTTCTGCAGCATAAATAATAAAATGAAATTAATGTAAATCTAACCAAGCAAGTAATATCGATATCCGTGCTTTACACGATTCAGCCATCAACGTTATTTCATATGCTTGTAGCAGTGAATGTGAAGCAATTGTCAGCATGGACATCAAAGAATATAATACAAAATGTTATTGATATTTCATAAATTACATAAATCAATATAGCAAGCCAATCATCATTGATCCGAAAAATAATGACATTTTTTAAGATTGGCGTTCTGTCAAACGATCTGAGTGAAGTTATGCTTCGCTGTCGTGCATTTAATGACGAGTTCTATTATTTTATACACTAATGAATAACGATACCAGAAAGTGCCAGAAGTGCTTTTATTCAGATTGAGAAGGTCATTATTTCACCATGAAAATGAATGTGACATAAGAAGCTGGAAAACAAGAACTTGCTTTCTGTCAAATTTAATAGGATTTTTTCTCTCTCTATCCTAGGGCGCTGGCAGGGAGACGTCATTGACAGAAGTCAGGCAATAACGTTATCATCACTGCCGCTTGGCAGCAGCACAAGATGCCGGAAGGGATTTGATATGCTGCTTCGTCGGGCACAGGTACTAAAATAAATATTAATTGATCGATGAAAATCTAGCCTTAGCGGCTCGCGTTAATTTAACTCTGTACGGAACTTTGAAGTAAAATTAGTAACACGCGACTGAAGCAAAAGAAACATGCATAATCTGCAGAACTTGTAATATCTTGTTATAGAGCGTATTTGATGTTGATGACATTCCGAAAGGATTTAGTCAGCGGCGTGTATACTGTATAAAGAAAAATTCAACAATTTCCTCATTTACGCCATAATCTGTAATTTTAAAGTTTTTAAAATATATTGAAGCCTATAAAAGCCTATAAAATGAAGCCTATAAAAAACATACTTAGGAGATCAATGAAAATATTTTGAATTTTGTTTTCCTCGCAAAATTCTTCATGTTTGACAGACAGGTTTTTGTATTAGCCGAAAACTCTCTGGTAATTATCGCGTCCAACTTGCCTTGGCAGCGTATTTGTGTATTAAAACACTAACTTGTACGCTTTTGAAGCATGTCAGACTACAGTAAAAGTTTAACAAAGTCAAAATAATAGAAAAAGTATTGTTAAGTTCCCGCACCCGATCACAGTTTTATCAAAGCATTTGACACTAGCGCAACCAATTTGAACAACTGGCAGTTAACTGTTCGTTTCGCGCATAATGTGACCATATTTCTGTAGATATCAGCTGCATGCTGATCTGAAAATCAGCCGATCTTGGTCGGACCCGCATTCAAGCTCCAATCGCAGCAATGTCGTGAAGAATCTGCTCAACTTCCATTACTCAACTCGTGACAAGATCCAAAATGGCGTCTGTCAGCCTAATGGCGGCCGCTAATTCTCTGAAAGGCGCCATTAAATGAGTAATGCGAATTTTACGTCTTCTTCCATATCGCACATCATTTCAAGCCACAGCATGGCTCGGTTCGCGAGACGCAGTGGTATTCGCGGAATTATAATTGTGCGGTGTATTTATGCGGTTCGACACGCTGTTGCAGCACGCATACTGAATTTGGCAAGTAAATTTAAGAATAATAAAAGTCAATATTATTCAACAACAGTTTTGAAGAACATATAATATAGATCTTTGCGTGCGTGACGGTGAAGATTTTTGAGTAAATATCTAAACCGAAAAATGCGCAAGCCCACAACGAAACATCAATTTATTCTACAGTGCGACCACGCGACCACAGGATCACGCATCCTCCAGCGGATCATGCGAGATTTGTTGCGTAAGAACGCAGTTGACGCGCATTGGGGACAAATTTAACACTAAAGAAGAAATGAGACGCTCAGAAGCGAGGGGCTCAAGTCGAGTTTCAGATGCCAAGATAAATGAGCGTCGTTGATGGGAAGCAAGAGCGCCTCTATTTGAAAATTTGCGTTGAACTGCGTATGTTTGTTCAAGGCGACGATACGAGAAAATCGTGGAACTTTCTCATCTTCACAGATAAGCTGGCAACACTATATCATAATGTGTTTTGCACAGAGTTGGCGTTAGACTAAATTCTGGTAGATCTGCATGTAACACACTGAACGCTCCTAAGAGATCAGCGTAAACTGAGTGCATTCATTATTTTCATTTTTATCAAATCTACATGTACATGTATGTTTGTATGTAGCCTATTTTATATCATGGTATCGTAAAACACATTTTGAAAGTAGGCCTAGCATGAAACAGCTATAAATTTAATTAATGCCCAGAAAGCACTAGACGACACAGAATATCACAGGCAAGCTTTCTGTCGATTCTTTTCTTTATAATCCATTTCTGTCGTGCACATAAGCGCAGTCTCTTGATCTCATCGTGTTTGCAGATTCGTCTATTTCCGTTCAAGCAGACGTTGTTTGTCGCCAGGTCTCATCCAGGCGCCACTTGGGCCTTTCTGCAATATGTCTTCCGCTATCTCCCGGTACCTTATATGCTATTTCACCACTCATCGCTATATTGCGTTGTCTTTTACTGCATATGTAATGTTGTTTTGCTACGTATACCTTTGCTACGCTACGCTACCTTTGTTATCTTCAACTATCTTCTGTTATCCCTCGAAATATTTTGTCAGACGTTTCTGGCAGTTTCATGGCATAGCGAAAGATTACGTTTAGCACAAACAATTTCTGAGGGAAGAGAACCTAAGAAAATGCCATACTAAAGCGTTCAACTCAGTCTTTTTTGGAGACGTTGTGGAGATATTTAAAAAAAACTTTGGGAGAAGATCATATCATCAGATGTAGCATAACATGATGCCTAACTTAATTTCGATCGGCATCCTAGCGCTTTGCTGAAATTTGCGTCATGTAACTCGTCTAGAGTGACTCCTCCAGCCGCTGTGACTGACAACTGGTTGTCAACCACACATAGCGACAACAAGTTCACACCTTTAGGCCTATAGGGGTCTACGTTGTCGATGATAGCCGTTAAAAGTTCACTTTCGGATGATAATCATGCATGAAAGTTGGAAAATAGTTATTATCTATACGAGTGTAGGCCTAACCGCCAATTTTTCATTAATATCAACTACACGATTGAACACTCAATAGCAATAATAATGGAGAGTCGCTATCATTTAGGCCTATAACAAACGATACCGCCATACGCTGCAGGCTAGCTGCGGTACGGTGTCTATACTCCATCATTATTGCAGTTGGCAGTCGCACATAATCAGGCAAGTGGCAGTCGTAACTGCACCCGAATCCGATTCCTTGGCGCCTGAAGTCTAAGGTTGCTCCGTCTTAGCCCATTACTTAAAGCGGTATTGCACCTTGTCGGTATATTTGAAAGCGGGATTTAATACTGTTGAAAGCCAGAGATTCCGATTGCGGCTACTAATCGAATATGAGTATGAAACGACTGTCTAGAAATTTACGATGACAACACTTGGCAACAAGGACATCCGGCTCAGTCGTTCAATTACACGAGTTAATGTATACGTTTGAGGACTACTGTAACATATCTTACATTCGCATTGCATTCATATAGCGCCAAATTTAGCGTACGGCTATTTTTATGGCTTGTGCCGTTTAGCATCCTAAATCAAGGCCCTAAATCAAGGCCCTAAATCAAGGCGTGTGGATCCACTGGATCCATTGGGGACGATGACTCTCGGTATATTTTGGGAAGTTGTCTCAGTTTTATAGCTAATAAGGCGCTTTTGTTCTGTCGCGCCACTATGAGAAGCGACAGACAGCAAACAGTAGATACTCGAAAACAAATATCCGCACTTGGAGTGGAGGGAGAGAGGAGGGGGCGACGGTGATAAATATTGCACAATTTTATTTGCGCCACCTGTCAATATCGCGGATATTATCGTCAGATGGGTTTTGACTAATTTTTATATCCATCAATCATTATGATAACCATAATGCCTATCTTCAATAGTACCTAATATTGATTAGAACAATATTAGGTCTACTAATTATGTGCGAAAATTGTTCATTTTCGTCCATTTCGCTGTTTTTATTCAAATTCTGCAACGCTATCCCTGCCAATGAAATCATTGACAGTCGATACAAACTGGGACCGATAGACTATCATGCAAACCAGAGTGGTGTTCTTTACGGTTGAGTTCTTTTATTCAAAAGGCAGTCGGAGTGAAACGAGACCGTAGCTGATTCCCAATTCGTGACCTGGTAACGAGACCCTAGCTAATTGCCAATCCGGTACCTGGCAAGGAGAGAGACCTTCACTGAATGCCAATCCGCTGCTTGGCAACGAGACCCTCGCTAATTTCCAATCCGCCGCCTGGCAACAAGAGAGACCTTCACTCATTGCCAATCCGTTGCCTGGCAACGAAACCTTTGCTGATTGCCAATGCGTTGCCTGACAACGATCATTATTTCGGCGCCCTACACCTTCTAATTCCTTAACCCCAGTACGCAGCACATGTAAGCCGGCTGGTACACACTTGTCCGGACGCAAACATACAATCTGCATCGTTCTATCTCTAACCTCACAACCCTACCCGAGCCCAGACTAACACTAAACTAACACTAAACTAATTCCAAGCGCGGTTAGAAGCAAGGTGGGCTTGGCTTGTATGAGGCGCAATCGCGCAGATTCCATTTCCACAGCCCAGACTCGTTGCCAGTCGGCGCACGACACCACTGATTTCATCGCTAAGCCGGCGTCAAGACTCCACTATACGCGCTAGTCCCACGTCCTGCTGCAGCCCAGTCGCTGCAGATTAGCGTCGCAAGACCCGAAGTTCCCTCGGGGAGGCTCCCTGAGCCTCGTCAGCGCTTGAGAGGCGGAAACAAGGCTTTGCGCCCCGCCCTTCGAACGGTGTGTCTGATGAAAAAATATAGCGGAAAGTGCGGGAGAGGAGCATAAGTATACTCGAACTTCTTTAAAAGTTGTTTCTAGACTTGCATTATTGATGGGAGAGTTCGTATTTGAGTTCACACATCATTAAAGACGACCGCATTGCCAGATTTTAGAGTCGAATACAAGAAACATTTTTAGCTATTTTGGTTATTCCACCGGAATTAACCCTAGTTGGATATTTTAGTTAAAATGCACTTTGGGACATTGGGACTTTGAGACTTTGCCTCCCTGGGTCATCTCTAGAAAGCATTTCTAGCAATTGCTAATATAGTTAAGGAAAGCAAGGTTAAATTTGTGTAAAAGGTGTTTAAAATTTTAAAATGGGATTCTAAGCCAACTTATTGTAAATACTACCCGGTTTAGCACTGAGCAACAGAGAATGCAGCAAATAAAACTGTAAACTTATAGTCTTTGAAACGTAAACAAACATTGAATTCGAATAATGCAAACTCTCATGCGTAATGGATAAATTATTATAATCTTGAAATAGGGCCTACATAAAATACAGATCATTCCATAAATAAACGATAACTCTTGTAATAAATCAGCTGTACTTTTTATATAATTTGTTATAATTTGTTTTATAATCGGTTATAATTCGCATTTTGTTCGGAAGTAAACCTCAAAATTTAATGCATGTAGCAATAAATAATATTACGATATATTCGCGATATTAATGATTTAATATCGATGATCAAAATAAGATGTGTTCCTCATTATGTTTTGCATCGAAAGAAAATAGCCCATCGTCTGTTATTCGCAGAAATAAGTTTCTAGCCTAAAATATACCGATGCAAATGGAAGATTACTACGACAAAACATCACGTCTGAAGAAAACTTAATGAAAGAAGTGCAATTTTTACGAAACCAGTGGATATGCGGCCATCTCGTGTTCGACGTAGGCAACACGTTAGTTCGGATGTCCTGTAGGTCTAATCGCGGTGTTAGTTTCGTACCGTTCCGCAGCCAAATGCAACTGTATCATGTAGGCCTAAGCAAAATTATTGCAAAAACCACCATACATGAATTAACACCGCAATCACGATCCTACGAAAAATTAAACTTAGTTACACTTTTCAATGTTAACCTACATCTGCCGCACAGCATAGCCTACTGCAGGATATAGTCTATATTTTACTCCTGAGATCTTAAGAGAGATCTTAACGGCTACTTTGCATGTCAGATTAGTTGCGCCCCAAAGAACTGAAACAAGCGGCGCCAAGTCCGCATTGCGAGCTCCCAGCGGTCACAAGTCCTGTGTCGTCGACTGCTAATCACAGACCATTGCACGAATTCGTCCCGCTTCCGGTGGTGCACCTGAAATTGAGTATCCGGTGTAAGGTTTCGCGTCTCCGGAAACACACTCTTTGTACCATGAGCAGAGCCTGTTGCCTCGCTGTAATTCTCATTAGTCACAACGTCAATAAGAGGTCGCAGTTGTCGGCAGCATAAAATCAGTTGTCGGCAGCATAAAGCAAATTGTCGGCAGCATAAAATGGCTGCATGAAAATTAGTAGTCGGCAGCTTTATATAAGTTGTCAGCAGTATACATATTAGATAAGTCGTCGACAACCAAAATAAGCTGTCAGCGTCATGAAATAGGTTGTCGGCAGTATGAAATAGGTTGTCGGCAGTATGAAATAGGTTGTCGGCAGTATGAAATAAATGGCAGCATAACATGAGTTGTCGGCGGCATCAAACAAATTATTTGCATATTATGAGTAGCCCCCTATGTTTTCTTAAATGAAATGTGGCCCGCCAAAGAAAAAGACCACTGCCCTCGCATAACCTAAAGCGCCAAATCTTAACCACAACCTAACATTAAACTGACATTTTACTTAGCATCAATAATTATAAAATTGGTTAACAACTAAGGCAAAAATCTCTACCCTTCGTGCAAAACTGACTGCCCCCCCCCCCCTGTTGAGAAATTTAACGTCACTCGACGAGGCTGAACCGCATGAGTACAGAAGATTGTCTCTTCCTGGTTCGCCTCGTGCTTTTTTCTGAGAGTGTGTGGGCGTGGTGGAGTGAATGCGGAGAGAGGATAGAGCGCGAGAGGACTCGACCAATTAGAGTCGGACCGAGAGAACCAGTCGGACGTACACAGTGGTCTACAAACTGTGTGGTTTACAAACAGAATGCCTGCAAAATTATGAACTTTAAACCATGCTAACCCTCTAGAAAACTTCTTAAAATGACTCTACAATTGTGAATGTCCAAGCACTTATCAATCTTTTAGAGTTGTCTTTAAATTGCAAATTAAAAAATTTAACATTGCTTAAGTGTGGTACTGTAAACCATTTTATCGAACCAAACTTCACATGCGATCAAATTCGCTGATGCGCGACAAAACTTAGGAGCACTTTTGCTTTCTAGCCTTCAAAATATTCCGCGCAGATCGTACAATGTCTACAAAATTTCGGATTTAAAACTCTTAACTTAACGCTTTGAGCGAGGGAATGGTATCAAACAATAGGGCTCAGCACGTTTTCTTAGACGTATTTTCACGAACAACAGAAAGCTTCTCAAACATACATGTTACGTAAGTAAGTACAGACACTAGATCTACATGTACTGCAACCTGTACACCGTAGATTTACATTATACATAATGTAAGCTTACGCCTACATGTCAATTTAAATACACCAGCCTGATGTTGTAATATTAGAAGACGTTTTCCTAAGACGCTTTCTTCAACGATTTTTATTTGAAGACGTTTTACTAAGACTCTTTCTTAAGACGATTTCGTCAACGTATCTTCTGTGTTGAAGTATTTGGTTTTTTTATTGGACACACTGTTATACACTGAACGCTGCATGACATTGTAGCACTATGTGGGCCATGTGTGACTAGGCACTGGACCGCTCAACTTTCGTTGAAGATTTATCGTTTCTGAGCCTCTCGACAAATATTTTTCTTTTGCAATCAATCAAAACTGCTTGATTCAGAATCGTTTCGGCGCCGATTCCTCATGCCACTGATGACCTATGCGTAACAAGAAACCGCTTTCTCCACTCGACGAGCAAAACTTACTCGTTTACTCCTCTAGATAGGCCTATTAAACACGCAACTTGAAAACCTTCGATAGATCCTGTAAACATTCAATTAAAAAACCTGATATCTTACATCTATGCATTTTACAGTGTAATTTTCTTTGACTAATTATGGAGCATCTTTAGGGCGCTGTACACCGCAACACAATTCTGAGATGCGGGTTTCTTCGTCATTTAGTTCGTAAAGCGACTGGTTGTTTTACAATCGCTGATCTGCGCGTGCCATTGTTAATGTAGGTCTTAACCCCGATAAAACCTTTAGAAGGTTACATTCTGCAAGCTGTCAATAAGCGTTGTTGTTTGGGAGTGATGTAGACGCAACATACCTTCAAAGGTTTTAGTTACACCAATGATCGCGTCGATTCAGTCGATTGAACTTGCAACTTCTTTACGTATGTATTTTGATGCAAGTTGAATGTATGTATATTGCACTTGTAACGCACCAAAGTATGTCATGCAAAGGGAGATGGGAAAAACATCATTTGCTTGAATCGTAGGTGCTGAATAAAGACCCCTGTACAGTACACGTGTACTAATATACGCGTCACAATCTCGTGAATAATTGACACTAAAAGGCTACACATCGGTACTCTTTATTGCATTTGAATCAAATCGGCAAGTCCCATGGGAGTAGATACGCGGCAACTTTTCACGTCATATAATGCTTGCGCAGCTGAAAACTGCAACACATTGACAAGACACAGCGGCAGC
>JAQIWG010000247.1:0-39398 GCA_034695025.1 Chamaedrilus cognettii
GCTGTGCTATGCTGTGCTATGCTGTGCTATGCTGTGCTATGCTGTGCTATGCTGTGCTATGCTGTGCTATGCTGTGCTATGCTGTGCGAACAAATTTTTATTAACTATTATCTGCTAGTAACATTATTACAAGCTTTTATATATTGCGCTTTAAATATATATATATTAATGTTTTCTGATCGTATTGTACTGTAACTAACAGTTTACACTAAACATAGTGCCTGACAAACTAGACGCCTCTAATGGTCTCCACTGAGGTCCCAAATTCCAACTTTAAATTTATTCCTACGTGACATTGTACCTCTTCGATTCTCCCTGGAATGTTGTGCAAATTATGGCATAGGCAGACCTATAACAAGGCCTCAACACATTGCTGCGCTTTGCATAATAACAAATGATTTTTTTTAACCTGGTATGTGTTGATACTATCCAGCCTCTATTAGTCAGTGTCCAAAGGAAAGTGCGCAGGTTGATCCAGATAAATAGTCAGTCCTATGGCTTAAATTCTTGGACTAAACTATCTGGTCTTCAATCAAAGATTCAGAAGTTATGTCCAAAGACCAATACCGAGTGGCGTTCTGGTTCGTTATCGACGTCACGATATCGTTATCATGATAGCTGTCTTTCAGACCTACTTAATCAATAATTTGGTAATAACAGCTTAGTATCGCAAGATGTTTGTAGATATAGGGTAAACACCTGTAGGTTCACTGATCATACATATGGATGTATGATCAGTATTTGATTTGACAAGATCTATGCTGAAATTTTCCCGTAGGCTAACAGGATTGATCAGTTTGAGTGTTACCACAATGAAATATAAACTGCATACAGTACTGGCCAAATTATTACGATGATGGACAAAAAAGTCGATTTTTGTAGTTTGCTTGTGCTTTTTGAAATTGCAATGCATTTGGTAAATACGTTTTGTACTTAATATCATTCCTGGAGCATGCGCATGGGACTATAGAGCATAGATATAAGATTTTGCACTATGAAGATTGAAAAAATTATATTTTATTTAAAAAGTTTTTGGGCTGCTCATTTGATGCCTTTGTATCGATGCTGCTTGTTTATGTTGTGCTATTTTGTCTGCCTTAGTGGCGATATAAAGAAATGATTAATATGCAAACAAATAATTTTTGTTCACCTAAAATCATTTATCTATTTTTATTGAAAAGAAGCTTGATCCATGTTCTAGATCTACGATCGTGCTCAACGGTTAGGTTCAGCACTCGTGCATCTTGGAATGAAGCCCGGTGATGAAACTTTTATTGGGATCTATTCACCAAATTGTGTCGAGGTATAATTATTACCCGTATTGCTATATTGTTGTTTTTTTGTAGCTTAGGGACCGTGTGTAGCACAAAGACTATATACTGTACAGTCTGGTTCGGTACAAGAAAGCCCGCACAGAACTGCTCCCTCTCCTTTGATCACCTTTTACGATTCGCCCGGGGCGCTCTGGGCTGCAAGCTAATTCTTTGTTCCCCGGCCTGCACGGGGTCCAACATTGTAGTGCAGTTTATTAATATCAGCCAGTTAATTGATATTTTAATTTAGTAGGATTCCATTTAATGTAATTCGTGATATTTTAATGTTGGATTTTTTTTTGATTCATCCGAATTTTTTATAGAAAAGGAATATGCAATGTTAAAGTTTAACTTTTTCGACCCAGTACGATTTCATTCATTTTAGTGGGCTATAACCAAGTCACCCATTTACACGCTAATGATCTGACCTGATTAGATTTCTCAGCATGCTCTAATTGTCAATCTTTTTGGTTTTTACAAATGAAGTGGGTGGTGTCCGAGGAGGCATGCAGCATGTATAGCTTGGTTATTGTTCCTCTGTACGACACGCTTGGAGCCGAGGCTTGCGAGTTCATCATTAACCAGAGTTAGTCGCGTCATTTCCGTTATTCATTTCATTATTAAATAGGTTAAGAAATAAATGAATTTATATTAAGGTGTTGTAATCTTATTCATGTTTCAGGGAATATTCATTGTTTTGAAAACACAAATATATTTTATAACTAATAATCAATTTTTAGAAAAAAAATTGAAATTAATATAGAATCAAATTGTGAAAACTTGGTACTATAATCAGTATTAGCAATTGACCCACTTCTATAGTCAATATCGAATAAATTTGCACTGCTTACTAAATAATGGTAAATTATGTAAAAATTGCAACGCTAAGAATAAATGAGGTGTTATTTACTGATTTTTTCTAAACTGTTTTCATACCAAATGAAATATAAGTATAAAAATAGGAATGAATATTGAGTCTATTTTTGGATCTGATGTCACAGAAAATTGAGTTTTAACCTTACTAATAGATACCTTTTTGAAGATTTTGGAATGTTGGCTATTATGTTAGAGAGCAAGTAAAAATTCTTGTAGCATTGGTTTTTAAGACTGATTCATGATGACCAGATGTTATAAGATTGGTATTTTTTAAGATAAAGGTTGGAATCTATTGGTTTTTGTTGAAACCAGTACAAAATACTGCTTTATTCATTTAGATGTAATATGAAATTATATGTAATAATTTATGAATTTCTTTTGCAGCTGAAATGAAATTGGTAATTTGTGACAAGGGACCAAAAGCTGAATTGCTATTGACCACGGCCAGTAGCATGCCGTCCCTGAAGTATTTGATCGTCATCGAAGGGAAAACTCTAACGAAGGAAATAGTGGATGCAGGACTTGCACTCAACATCAATATCAGTAGTTTTGATGAAATACTGAAAACTGGATCGGACAATTTGTTTCCTCCTGTGGTGAGATTCAGAAATATAGATTGCTTAATTAATAGTTTTGATAACGCATATTCAACATTATTTTTTCGGCTCGCTTATTTGTCTATCACTTCAACTTTTTTTTTTTTTTTTGGTTGATTAATGCTTTTGTGCTATAAAAATAAATAGTCTAGACCTTATCGGCCTTTTAAAATCAAGTATCATCTATGCGAATTTTTGGCTTCATGTGTTGATTCAAATTAGAGGCTCGAAGTTGACTAACGTTAATAAATTTGTTGGACAGCCAGCGCAAAAATCTGATGTGTACACACTGCAGAAGTGATAACACCTGATGTTGAGTTTGATTGCATTCAATGCATTGCTAAGATTTTGTTGAATTACTATTAAATTCATTGTATGTCGTAATAAATTTGATGTTTTCACACAAGTTTATCCTATGATAAGCTGGCCTTCTTATTGATTTATCCAACAATTTTCAATTCAATTCAATTTGATTTATTGATCGAACACACAATATACACACGCTATCAACATGCAATTAAATGATGATTTTACAATGTACACCACGGTTTAATGAAAAGGGTGACCAGTATCCTCTCGGAACACCAAAATGTCACCCATTTATAGGATAATATAAATTATTGATATGTATGATGTCAGTTTTAAAACTCGGCTATGAATTGTTGCGATTGCATAGCCGCCAAAACCGGAGGCAATCTGTACCCTCTGCTACACCAGCGGTACAACTGGTGAGCGATACAAATTGGTACCATAGGTCTACAAAATTTCTATGATTTTCTCTGAGTAATATTCACAATTTAGATTGCCTTTTGAATTTATATAAGTAGCATGTGGTTATACTAGTTACACCACAGCGAGGCGCTGTGGTGTAACTGTGGTGGAGCTAGTTACACCGCAGCGAGGTGCTGTGGTGTAGTGGTTAAGGCGTCGGACTGAGTCAAGAGAACCAGGGTTCAAGTGCCCCGCCGGCAACTATGAAACCATGCGTTACAGACATTACTATTAAATTCGTTGTATGTCGAAATAAATTTGATGTTTTCACACAAGTTTATCCTATGATAAGCTGGCCTTCTTATTGATTTATCCAACAATTTTCAATTCAATTCAATTCAATTTGATTTATTCATCAAACACACAATATACACACGCTATCAACATGCAATTAAATTATGATTTTACAATGTACACCACGGTTTAATGAAAAGGGTGGCCAGAATCCTGTTAATCTGAATGGCTGTTAAACACCCAAGTGCCGCTAGCTGCTAACCCCGTGCCAGATAATTATTTATTTGGTTGCTGTCAGGAAGGGCATCCGGCAGTAAGAACCCAACTACAGCGGTCCTCATCAGGACGCAAACGTCTAAACCTGTGTCAGCATTAACAGACTAGACAACAAAAAGGGTGTCTTGTTAGTTAGTTACTAAGTGGTTCTATGTGTAAAAAGTTGTCTTTTACCGGTATGTCATATTTCAGACAGAATTAGGTTGAGTTTTCTTTCAGCTTTTTTGAAAATCAGATGTTTCCATCTGATTTTTCCAATAGCATGAGGTATATTTTGGTGCGTTGTGGTGCAGCATTTTCATAAATACGTTAAGCTGTAGTATTCTTGCATTTTTTGTTGTGGATACTAGGCACTCCAAAAGGCGTCATAGTGACCCACAAGGCGATGGTGGCCAACATTGCGGCAGCAATCATGCAGTATAACGGACTGGTTGGTCATTCATTTTGAGCCTTAGAAAAATGGTGTACTATACCACATGCACTACACAACTTTTGAATGATAAACTCTCAGAAGTTGTCTCTTATTAGGTGTCACAGAATTGTGTCACCTCTCCCTGCTGCCTTCAAAGGTAGCCTAACATCTAGCAGAATCTGCGCACTCTAGGAGGGCCTGAACTCAAATGAAATTCAGGATTCAAGTGAGATAACAAACCTGAAAAGGGCGCAACTCCGTCATTGGAGTGAAAGTCGAAGCACGGATGGCGGAGCATGCTGACTTGGCCTAACGTGCTGGGGTTGACTAAAGAAGTAAAAATAAAATAGTAATTAACTCCTTTACTTACATCGTTGTCATGGTAATGACTAATGAAAAGCTTAGGCCCAGTTGCCCAATCAAGAGT
Source organism: Chamaedrilus cognettii (assembly GCA_034695025.1). Lineage (NCBI taxonomy): Eukaryota > Metazoa > Annelida > Clitellata > Enchytraeida > Enchytraeidae > Chamaedrilus > Chamaedrilus cognettii. The sequence continues at coordinate 4,906 of JAQIWG010000247.1, forward strand.
TATTTGGATTAAAATAACTATAGGACAAATATTACGTCACAACCAAATCAGATCATGCAAATTAGATCCGAGATGTTTAAATAACTCGCCATTATTGGAGAGTTATTCAAATAATCCGAGATCATTCAATAACTCTCTATTGAACAACTAGGCCTTAATGATCGTTAGATCATTGAAAACATTTGAATGAAGGTATGTCAGGTAATGATGTAGGCTAGGCAGAGGTCACCAGGTGATATCTAGGTGTCACATGGTGACTTTGGTACCAAGCTACAAGCGGCGCGGTTTGGTGTTTGCAGTGTCTTGATAGGGATCGTATCAGTCCTTGAACCTGTATCGCTTCACTGATAAGTTACATGTAGAATCTTGAAATGTCTGTATGGAACTAGAAGTCATTAGAACAGTATTATTCTTTTGTTAATTGAAGGTAACCCATTAATTTGCGATATTACGATATTGGATTGGATCTAACAATATAAAAAAATTAAGATTTTTTAAGCGAGACCAAGGACATCGTGACTAATTGTACTGGCTATATTACGATTAGAATGAGTATAAGCTAGAATGAGTATCATTTTGTATGCGTCTGAGTGTTATGTGTAACCGTCATTAGGGTAAATTGGGGCACAGTCACTGTAGGCCCTAACTATGCTATACTTAGAATACAGCAGTATGATAATTGGTGTAGGCTTACATGCCTCAGTTGTAATGTTATTTTGATTTATTGAACAGATGGACATGTCTCCAAAAGATACTCATATCGCGTACTTACCTCTGGCTCACATGTTTGAACGGCTTAACCAGGCAGGTTTTTTGCTTGATATGTTTAAAATACCTAACCCTGTTAGAGATTTTAATATTTATTTCTACAAGCTTTTGATAGGGAATCACATTTCTTAATTACTTTATGTGCAAGAAATCCATTCCCATTTAGCTGCAGAAGTCCAGATCATAAAGAGATGGCTTTGAGCTGTTTGTGTTTGTGTAAAGAGACACTTTAAGCATCATTGTGCCTGGTAATACTTGAACCTAAGCTGCTCAAATTTGATGTAACTTGAATAAAATTTACGGAAGTTCTCTGGTGAAGTGTGAAGAATATGGTAACTTTTTTTTTATGGAGCATTATATTATTTATATTATATTATTTATGTAATTTTAGTTTGGAATGACGATTTCGCTTCTGTATCGCCATCTAGAAAAATTCCAGCACCGCATTTTAATGCACATCAATTTTACAGCTATCATAGCACTGCCAATTTTTTTATATGAGACCTTTTTATGACCATGTACCATCAGGTAACACAAATAGGTTACATAAATAGTCATAAAAATTACCTTCATCTACCATAATCTATCATTACAGTGCTCCACACTTATCTACGATTATTATAAACAATTTTGTATGGTATATGGTTTGTTTCAGCTTATGATACTGCTACATGGAGGCAGAATTGGCTTCAATTGTGGCGATATACGACTGCTTCTTGAAGATCTCGCTATTTTGAAACCGACAATTTTTCCAGCCGTGCCGCGCCTGCTGAATCGAATTTATGATAAGGTATTTTTCGGTTTTCCCAAATACTTTATGACTTATAATTTTGTGGAAAGGGTTATGTCACTAGTTGAGATTGTCTAGAGTGGTGAAGTTTTCTTCAAAATTCTGAAATATTTGACTTGTAATGTAAATTCAATTTTTGTATTAATGACTGAGTGTTAATGACCGATAAATGATTTTGATCCGGTTCGATAATCACGTGTACCTCATGTTGTGAACTTATCATTCATCATCTTTGGTTTTAAGTCACTTTCTGGAATTTGCATGTTTCATTTATGTGTTTATGTTCTCAGTTCAAATAAAGCGAGCCGCTGTGGTGTAGTGGTAAAGGCATCAGCCAGAGAGTCCAGAGACCTCGGTCCTCGCGCCGGCAACTATGAAACTCTGCGTTACAGGCCCTTCAGCAAGGCTGTTAATGACACAAGTGTTACTAGCTGCGAACCTCGTGCCAGAAAATTATTTATTTGGAATCAGGAAGGGCATCTGGTCATAAAAATCCAGCTCCAGCAGTTGTTATCAGGGCGCAAACGTCTAACCTGTGTGAAAACATGGATATTAGAATATCCACATGAACTTAGAAGTACTAAGTTCTAACAAAATTTTGTTTAGGTTCAGCAGGGTGCCTCATCTAGTCGGATAAAATCAGCCCTGCTGAACTTGGCTCTTCGTCGCAAGACGGCAATGCTAAAAAGGCAGGCCTCTTCTCTCCTGTTTTTCTTCTCTTGCTTCCATATTCTTTGTTTAACATGTTAAATTGGTCATGAATGCTTGCACAGTAGTGCCATGATAATGAATGATTTGTCTGAGTGAAAGATAAGTCACAAAAAATACAGCCTAATCCTGCTTTTCTGATCTCACTGGCACACAAGATGATTGCATTCTTTGAATCATTTTTATTCTGTTATTTTTGTCTATAATAGTTATATTTATGTGTGACAGTGAACTTTAAACGCGCTGAGACGCATCTTAAAATCTAATTACAAGCTAGATTTCAGTACTCAATAAAATTACTTGAACTCTCAAAATTGCTTTGAATGCATGCGCTTCAACAAACTTTATTTAACCCTGCAGACTGGGGTAACAAAGAATAGTTATTTAGCCCAGAGCTCCCCGAGCGAGTCGCAAAGGCGGCTAAAGAAGGGAGAGCGGATCTTTGCTATGCCCGAGGCACTGAACCAGACTGTAATAGTCCTTGTTATTACCCACGGTCCTTGAACTTCAGAAACAATCAACATCACCACCCGGCCTACTTAATCGAAACTTTTAAAATCATAAGCGCACTGTTCAATGAGTACCTTTGTACCGCTAGGTGTCACCACCATTGTCCATTTTTACACCAAACCCATCAGACAATCATTCCTTTAACTTGAAGGGCATTGATTCTCATGACATAAGAAAGTTCCAAAATTATTACGCTCTGCTTTCTTTCAGGGGCATTGTGACGAATTCAAGCATCTGGGATTGGCTCGTGTTTGGACGAATACAGAAACTTCTGGGAGGCAACATCCGCGGGACCGCTGTTGGCTCAGCGCCCATTTCTGAGGACGTCCTCACATTCACTCGCTGTGCCTTCGGCTGCTATGTAAGTTTTTTTATGTTTGCTGCAGTCATTGCAGTTTTTAACTACATAATTGCTTGGGGCTACACCTGCGACACCGAAATGCAGGAGCAGCAGCGTTTGCCACCTGCGGCTACCGCGTGAGCCTTAATAACTCCTCAACGCAGCAAACTGCGCGCGAAAACATTCTCCGATTCTCTGATTTAGATGCAGTTTGCATAATTTGCAAGAATTGAAACAGTTAATTCTGAGTTTAATAGCCGTTTGTAGTAGCAAAACTATTGATAGTGCTTCGAGGCCAGGTAAAGAACCGGGCCCTTTCTTAGCTGCCTTTTTTGACATTTTCGGAAGCTCTGTGCTGCAAGTCAATACTCTTCTTTTTCCAATTTGCAGCTGTGCATATACTCAACATCCAACGCCATGATTGGTACAATCCAATGATTTTATGAAACTAAAATTGTGCTTAGCATTTGTTGACATTGGCTGTGTTAGCATTCATGCGATATAAGATGTCACTTTTGTTGCACAGTTTCATGACATTGTATGGTTGTGGTAATATTAGTATGTTAGGATTTTGTTCAGGAGGTACTTATAGAGGTCACTTTTTTGTTGGATATATTGTTGAGATGTTGGTGGCCTATTATCAATACAAAATTTTGTATCATTTTGTGCTTGTAAGTTAATTTTGTCGCCAGGTTTCTGAAGCGTACGGTCAGACTGAAGTCACAGCAGCGGTCTGCATGACTCTGCCTCACGATTGCCGACCTGGTTTGTAGCGATGCTATTGGTCGCGTTACCGTTAAATGTTTGCCATTAGGTGACTAATTGTGTAGTGTCACGCTACGCACAATAACTTAAAGAAACGCGCAGCTTAATAATATAATATATACAAAAATTGCAGCGCCACAGTACTGCGACTTGTCTAGATGGGTTTTTGCATAGGGTTTTTATTTGATGTTTATTTCTGACATTATTTAAGAATAATGTAAATTAAAACATATAAATTAAAAAAAAACATATAAGGAACATATAAAATGTCTTCTTGACATTATTTCAGAAGACATTTTATATGTATAAATGTTATCTATTTTGTTGATTGTTGAGCGTTTACGATATATTTTATGCGCGCTCGTTATGCATGAAATATCTTACAAGGATATTTGTTCATCATACGCCCTCAAATTCAGCTCCGGCTTATAAACGTTGTATTTCTTTTGTATTTTTTATGATTTGAGAAATTAGTTATTTATTACTTGGTTTGATATTTCGCTATCTACGACTAAACTCCGAATTTTAGAGCCCAGTTACGGAGCATTTGGCATGCATATTTCTGATGCTCATGAAGATCAAACGTTTGAGTTCAGTTTTTGTTGTCCTCTGTTCATGTGACAGGCACTGTTGGTCCGCCGATTACATGTTGTCACGTTAAGCTTGTCGATATTCCCGAGATGGATTACTATGCCAAGGATGGGAAAGGAGAGGCAAGTTGATGATAATGCATTTTATTTAGGTATATTTATTTGCAATTTTTTGAATCATTTATTAGTGTGCCTAATTCAGTGTCCTGATTAGTACTACATGTACTTGCAGGACTAACTGTAAGGTTTTTTTTAACTTTTTGTTGAAAATAGCCTTTTTTGCAACTGTTGATATCTAACTGCACAACGTTCTCCGGGAGAGCCGTTTTTCTTTTCGCGCAGATCTCCGAGCAGGGATTCTTTATTATATATCTTTATAAGTCCATTTTTAGATCATTATAACAGTGTTTCTTTATTTTGATCTCGCTATTGTAACTCCAAATTTTTCAGGTTTGTCGTAACAGATAATTAAGGATAATGGTTCTTTGCTTGGCCCATTTTTTTTATTTTTTTTATTTTATTTTTTTTCCAACAGCAATGCACCGAACTGGTCTGTAGTAGTCTGTTATTCGCAATGTATCCTGGTATGTCATGTTTCCGTGATGATAATTTCCATGACAATTTCTGTTTTTAGCTTCAGTACAAAGATTTGCAAACGATTTTTTAAAATGCTGCAATCGATTTTTACTTAAATTTTAGTAACAGTTTAATTATTGTAGTAAATAAATATTTGATGTTCTCTGCATCAGGTATGCATTCGAGGTTCAGCAATGATGAAAGGTTACTACAAGGACCCAGAAAAGACGCGAGAGGTGATAGATGAGGATGGATGGGTTCATTCCGGTGACATCGGACAATGGGCTCCGGTATGCGATGCGAGTTTAATATTTAACGGAAGCTATTTTGCATCGAAAATGTGTATAAAATCAATCAAAAGCGGTATTCTTACGAGAATGAATAAAAGACCCAGGTCATCGTTTGCATTGATAATTGATAGCATACGTGTAGTGAGCTTCAAGGAGGGCTAACTCAACACAATATGAAGTAGGCGTAACCTTGAAGCTGCTAAGTCACTACATATTAAGTTCATTAGTGTTGGTTGCTATGTTCCTGATTATATCTAGCCAATACTCTATGAGCGTTCATTGGATTCTTCCCTCCTCCCCCATCGCCCTGCAGGCCGGGGAACTAAGAATTGGCTTGCAGCTCAGAGCTCCCAGGGCGAGTCGTAATAGTGGACTAAGAAGGGGGGAGCGATTCTTTGCCAGCTCTTGTACAGAATCGGACTGTATATAGTCTTTAGTGCTACATACGGTCCCTAAACTACAAAATAAAAAATCATAGTATTCTTTGCATGACTGTGTCCATTTTGTTGTGGTTTTTGCATAACTTTAAATAAATTTTTGTGTAATTTCTGATACCGACGTTTTGTTATTCTAGAACGGTACACTGAAGCTGATAGATCGCAAGAAGCACATGTTCAAGCTGGCCCAGGGGGAATACGTCGCTCCGGAGAAAGTGGAAAGCTTCTACATTCGCAGCCCGTTTGTCGCGCAGGTTTTTGTGGACGGTGATGGGCTGGAGGTAACAGCCGCTTAATCTCTCATTGAGTATAATGGCCACAGTTTGGCGAACAAAAAACCACGTCCCGCACGAAACTGACGCTATCTTTCTAACGAGTTGATCAAAATCGCACAATTTTAATTGATTTAATCGAATAGTCTTCGCTTGGTCTGTACGACTTAAATTGTGCGGACAGCCATCTGTGGGAGAGGTGGGAAATTTATGCGAGATAGGTCTATCCGTTCTTTTGTATTCTGGTTGCCGCATTGCCAGGCTATTAGATCTAATTCCTAGGTAGACACGGCTTGACACGTAACTGTTGCACCTTTCTATAGCTACCTAATGAAAATAAACAAAATAAAAAAATGTATTCACGCAGCGATATCCCAGCGAGTCGAACAATAAAGAATTGACTTGCAGCCCGGAGCTCTTTGGGCGAGTCGTAAAAGGCGACTACAGAAGGGGGAGCGGTTCTGTGCCGGCTCTCGTACACAGAATCGGACTGTATGGTGCCAGTCTTTGCGCTACACACAGTCGTATATCAACGCCCTGTATCGTGATCATACTCAGGAGGGGGGCTAAGATTTTCGCAGGGGGAGGCAGACCTTTTTAACGTCCTATTTACAATTCCAATTTTTTCGTCCGTTCTACCTCGCGACCGGGGGGGGGGGGATGGTTGCTGACAAAAAAATTGCGCAATTTCTAACAGTCATTGTCAATTTTCTCTCTTATATTACAACATATCAGCAAGCAGGGGAGGTGAAAAGGCTTTATTTGACACAGAGGCAGGGAGGCCAATCTTTCATTTAATCACAGCAGGGGGAAAAGGATTAATTTACACAAAGAGCGGGGGGCAAGCCCATAAGCTAATAGTAACTTTTCTGGGAGCAGGGGGGGCAGAGCTTCCCAGCAGGGGGGCACTGCCCCCCCCTGCCCCCCTCACGCTACGCTCCTGTAGTATACTTTAAAAATAATTAAAATTTAAATGGTTAATGGTTATAGTAGTGATTATAGCTTTGAGCAGTGTAAACCTTTTGTGTAATTACAAATTAAATGAATGTTATCTTATGAAATTTTGATATTAAATAAGGAGGAAAAATTCATTTGGTTAAAAATAGCAATGCGTGTGGTGGCCATGTTCATTTTGAAGCATCGATATAAATTATGGTCTCACTATACGGTTTCAAAGTTGTAGTGTATCTAATGTTGATGTAAAGTTGAAATTAATTAACTGATAAGAAAGTAATACTGTTCTTTTCAGACATATCCTGTGGCAATAGTTATCCCGGACGTCGATTATTTGCCGAAATGGGCTAAAACTGCGCATGGTCTGACCGGATCAATGGAAGACCTGTGTAAAAACAAGGTAGGAAGCTTAGCTTTTTTTTAAAGACTTCATCAGGCTTTAACTGCTTAAAATTTCTGTTTATCGTCATTCATAAATCTGACTTTTGGTTTCTTCTGTTTTTATTATGTGTAGCACTTTTAAGCTTAATATATGTAGTGACAGATTATTTTTTTTGCAAGCGTAGTGAAAATTATAGTAATTATATAATGTAGTTGCCTTGTAGGTGGTTAAGGACGCGATATTGAATGACCTTATCGTGAAAGGCAAGGAGGGTGGCCTGAAAGGCTTTGAACAGGTTCGATTTGTGTCAATTCAGTTTTGAAGCACTTCTGCGACATGACATTCGAGACTTTACTACCGACTTGCACTATACATTTAAATATGAATCAATGAACGTCTATTTAAATATGAATCAATGAACGTTCCTTCTCTATTTAAATATGAATCAATGAACGTTCCTTCTCTATTTAAATATGAATCAATGAACGTTCCTTCTCGAAGGTGAGTATTAATCGTAGAGCTTGACTCATGCGTAACTTATATCTAGCGACTATGCAGCCAACTATATTGTCTATTCAGAATTTATGAAGAATGGGAAGTCAAAATTTAAGACACAATTGTTTACTTACAGTTATTTTAGCTTTATTAAATAGTTTATTGCAATATTGCATCTTTCATGAAAATATACAAGCTCAAATATCATTCTTATTATAAATAATTTTTACCATTTTCATGTAATACTTGGCTCTATTGTACCTTTGAAAAGTTTGATAAATTAATTGAGGCCCTTCAGAGATTCGTTGTCTTCCTGATTCAATTACTGATATCTGCTGCATGATGAACTGTCGGACAGGTCAAGGCCGTTCATCTGAGTACAGAACTGTTCAGCATCGAGAACGGCCTGATGACGCCGACATTCAAATCAAAGCGTCCCGCTGTACGCAAGCGCTACGAAACCATCATGAAGGAACTGTACAAATCATGCAATCAACGAGCCTAGTCGCGTTGGTTGACTGGCTTGTTTGACGTCATGATGACGTCATGATGACGTCATGATGATGTCACTTGAAGGTTTCGCTTGCATCCACGATCGTCATGGCAGTGTGTATTGAAAGAATGTTCTGCATGTCCAAACGTTTGCCACTTTGTTATGACTCAACATATTTTAACAGACAGTACTTACACTCATGCTCAGGTTAAAGTTGGATTTCTGGTGCATACATTTAATTACACTACAGCATTCTATGACACTGATAGGTCAAGAATTATGGTGACACTAGAGGACAGCATTCCATATGGCAAGCAGATAGAGTTTATGCAGGCATGTTAACTAAATTATTATTTGTTTGCGATGCAACTTTCTGCCAGTACTGCATTGTAGTGCTGTCTGGATATTAAATTGTACACAGAAATTAATAGGAGCTACGTGTGCGTAAGTAATGATGTTTGAATTAGCTATTTATGGTATCGATGCATTAAATAAATTATTTTTGTACCGATGTTTAAATTGATTATTTTTGTACCGGAAGTGATATTTAAATTGACTATTTATGGTGCGGTACTGATGTTTAAAAATATGTGCAATAATTATTCTTGCTTTTTTGAGCTTGGCCTGCTTGTGATTAGTTTTATGATTCATAATCTTTTAACATTGGATACTAACTAATATATCTAATTCGTTTGAACAATGTACAGTATTATTGTATTTTTTATACTTAGATTTATTATCAAGTGTAATTTTTGCTAACTTATTTAGGAAAGAAGCGCAAAGATGTGGAGTCTCCCTTTTTTATGAACAACTCTGTGACTATTATATACGAAGACTGTTGTCTATCTTAACACATTGGGTGCCTAGATGTCGCGATTAGGAGATTTTCTTCTAGACTGTGTTTGGGTTTTTTTATTAAAAATTAATCATTTGTGATTATATTTAGCAGTAATTATTTTTTCGCTTGATTATAAAACATAATTAGGAATTTATTTGTCTGTGTCAAGTTTATATAATTATTATCTGCTGCAGTGAAAAATATTAAATATCTGAATTGCATAAAATTGGTTCTAATGAATTGACTGAAGTTTTTAAATTATGCACTAGGTATGTACCACAGAATATAAATATTTTTTATACATCTGTATGTATTAGAACCAGCAATGATATAGATATAGTAGATTTATTAGAGGCTTGTGTAGTCAATTTTGTCGACTATCGGGCTATCATTCGCGTGTTGTTGTGTGGCATATATTTGTAATAAAATCCATTAAGTGGCGTTAGTTATGAACGTATGACCTTTGAAGAATTTCAGGATATAATAATTGAACTCCACTTTCTTCAATTTAACTGCATAAAATCATTTTGGCCTGAATGAATTTCATCGATTGAAATCTACTGTTGCAGTGTTTCTTTTCTATTGATGTAATTATTCATATAAATATTAAATATCATTTATCACTGTAAATAGTGTAAAACATGGCACTGACATTTTGACTGGCTTGTTATTTTCGTGATTTGACCTATTAAAAATTTCACTTAATTTTCGTGTTTTTGAAGACCGTCCATTCAAATAGTTGTTGCTGTTGATGTAATAGTTGCACTCTTTTTGAGTAGGCCTCGGGCATATAATAATAGTGATTGTTGTGAAATTAAGTAAAGTTGCGATTGTAACTATTGTAGTTGTAAGGAATTTGAAGCGTTGCTATTTACTTTAAGTTTTTAAGTTTTTTTTTAAGGCCTTTAATAATCACACAGTAGAGATTAATATTTCATGAAATCAAAAATTATTTGATCTATTTAAAACTGCACAGTTACCAATACAAAACATAGCATGAACTGAAAAGCCTGGCCTTTTGCAATTTTATAGAATTTGGCATCATAGCATTGATAATGATGCAAACAATGCTTGCTGCATATATGTAGTTGAAGTATATTTAGCTAATACAGAAATAATGCAAATGAACAGAGTTCACTTTAGCCCTTACAAAATAGAAGTAACGTTACGCCTGCCGCTTATAAAACAGAAGTAGCATAGTAGTAGCAACTCCTATGCTTTTTAGAAAAGAGTAGGCCTAGAGTAGGCCTACTCCACCATCGTCCATTTTTACGAGTAATGGTACTCCTACCCATTTCTAAATCCGAGTAGTTTCAAAAAAACGTTCGTTTTTGGAGTACTACTCCTACTAAAGTTATCCCTGCGAATGAAAACTTCTTAGCAAGAACATAATTCACATTGTAACAAGCACAAGGCATTTCCAGCAAGATTTCAACTATTTCACTAGCAAAACAACGTAATGATTCAACAAATCCCTTTGCCAACAGAATATCTGCTTTATTTATCTAGATGTCAAATTGCTAACGTCCTCTTCTGCAAACTGCCTTCACTTCAAGGCATCAAATAACAAATAAAATCGAAAAAATGACAAAAAATTAAACAGCACATTTAAGATCCTTTTAGGCTACCGATAAACGGTTAAGTTACTGGTCAGAATATTTGGAAGTCAGCTAGACTTTCAAATAGTCTGATTACTCACTTTTCTGACATCAATTGGCATATAGCTTCAAACTAAGGAGTTTCGTTGCAGGTTCTGTACAACTCCTTGATAATGGTTTCATAACGTTTGCGTACAGCGGGACGCTTGGACTTGAGAGAAGGTGTAATAAGATCATTCTCCACTGTGAACAGTTCTGTACTCAGATGTATCGCCTTCACCTGTTCATTTCAATTCATGCAATACTATAATAGTAAACAGTTATCTTAAAACTTAATTGGCTATATATTTTTTGAGCCTAATCACTAATATAATTGATATTATGGTAAAACATTGAACCCCCGGCATCGCCCGACTCCAAAAAATCCTGCCCCCCTTCCGGCGTTTCAACCGCCAGATTTCAAGGATCGCGGCGTCCCTGTCATTTTATTACACGTATGATATCTTACTACTGTACGTTAATGGCTGCGACACCAGAAAATGATGATCCTGACGTCTCGTGACGATAAAACGCCTGGGCCTTGGCGTCTGGACGCCAGAGAAAAAAGCTTAGCGGAAGATCTGACCAGAACGAATGGTCAGCTATATTAATTTCGAATTTAGTAGCCTAGTCTAGGCTACTGTTGTTTTTACCTGTTCAAATCCGTTCAAGCCCCTCTCGTTTCCCTTCTGAATGAGATCCTTCATTATGCACTCCTGAATGGCCTACATGCGCCAAGGGCAAAATGATTAGCCTTAGCATCATGAACGTCAACATATAGCCAAGCTGCTTGATATCATATTTATTAAAGCTACATCAGACTTAACAGCTTTTGCGCCAGCACAAAAATATGTCTTAATTATGGGAATATTATGAATTCATTTCATTGCAAGATGAATTGTCCAAGCATTAGTAGTCTATAAAGCCTACGTCGGATTAGATCTAGAGGTAATCTAATAGGCTTATGCAGACATAGATAATTCATCTTGATGCCAGAAGCTGAACAAAAAAGTCAAATAACAAAGGAGAAGGTATTTCTTTCGATCACTGACCTTATTTTTACAGAGATTTTCCATGGACTCTGCCAGACCCAGCGTGCTCTTGGCCCAGCCCAGCAAATATTCCTCGTCCGGGATTACTATGGCGACTGGGAATGTCTACAAAAAAGAATGAGATACGTATGTATTGTAAAAAATATTATATTTTAATAAAAATTCAGCAACAGTAGGCATTGTAGCTCAGTAGAGTATTATTTAAAAACTAAAAATTTTAAATTGGAATTGGAAAAATACAAAATACAATATAAACTGAAAAATCCAGTCTCAATGGTAATTAAAAAATTTCTCACTAGATAACGACAGCTCCAATATAAACGTCTAACCTGTGTTAACATGGACACGGCGATACAGCCTTGCGTGTAATGCATTATAATATATGTCACAAATGATGATTTTTATTATTATTTTATTATAGTAGGATAGTTTACTGCCATTTACCTCTGCTGGCTTCTATACCTGATGAGACATGAATGAGTATGAGTAGAGCGGGACTTTAATGAGTGTGAGAATGTCATGAAACGCAAAAACGCAAAAACTTGCTTGTATACCTGAAGTCCATCTCCATCCACAAACACTTGAGCAACGAATGGACTTCTGATATAGACGCTCTCCACTTTCTCCGGCGACACATATTCGCCCTGAGCCAGCTTGAACATGTGCTTCTTGCGATCGATCAGCTTTAAGGAGCCATTCTGAAACATACCAAATTTTCAAGAATAAGCCTATAATTCAAAAAACATCGATGAGAAGTTATCTAGATGGCATAATTATGACGTCATGATTGCAGTTGTTATAAGGAAAGTAATTAAGAATGAAAATTATCCCCCCTAGATTAAAATAAATGGACAATTTTCTGCTTCAAATGATAAATCTCTACCCAAGAATGCGAGCTAAGCATTTATTTATTAGAAAAACTCCGTCAGCACCCCCCCCTCTCCTCGTTTGCCGGATGAATGAGGAAGTTCTGCAGAGCTTCTTAAAATTCCTCTCTAAGTTGAGCAGCATTGCGGGATGCTCCCCCATCAAAACATTTGTTAGTGGCACATAGTGCTAACACTGCCATATTTTGTTGTTGTGCCCCTAATATGATAGAGCACAAAAATTAAGTTGCCTCATTGCAATTCTTAAGCAAAATAGATCGTTAACCGGAAGAATTTCTCCGATGTCTCCGGAATGTACCCAACCCTCCTCATCAATTGTTTCCCTTGTCTTCTCTGGCTCCTTGTAGTAGCAGTTCATCACCGCAGCACTGCGAATGCAAACCTGTTGAATATGTTCAATGGCATTATTCCATTTTTTTAGACAAATGATGCAAAATTGAATAAATCTAAATTACTTAAAGGGCTACGCGGTTCAGGGGGAAGAAACAATTAATCTGACACTGAACAAATCGGTCCAGAGTGTTTAGCACGGGAAAAAAATTCCCATTCTAAGGGTGCAAACCAAAGCCCAAAAAACCCCTGCTCCACCTCTTCAGCCCCGGCAGGTTACCCCGCTCTCCCTTCCACCACCCACCCATCTTAGCACCCCCAACCCAGCATCGCCTCAAAGACACTCGGGCGGGCCACACGCACAAGATTGCGTTTTGTTCTGCCCGTGGCTTGTTGAAGCAGTGTTTTTAATGGACCGGATGCCCTTCTTGTCGCCCAACCTGCCCAATAGCGTCCGCAAGGGCAAGGCTGCCAAAACAGCTTAATGTCATGTCAGTGACACCATTGAAGAAAAACAATTATAGAGGTCATAGGTGATTCACGATCTGATGACACAAGGTGACAAGGTGCTCGAGCGTTATATGTAATATGTGCAAATATATTTTTGACATGCTAGGAGAAACTTGCCTCTCCTCTCCCATCCTTTGCATAGTATCCCATATCAGGAATGTCCACCAATTTTATGTGACAAGACGGCAATGGAGCTCCGACATGACCTGTCACAAAAATACTTCTCAGACAAAAATACTTAAAAAATGTCAAAAAATAAATACATTCAATTGAAATATATGATTATGCTGCACATAATAATCAAAAAAAGCACAAAAATAAATGCATTGGCCCAGAATCAAGCTCAAAATGGTGTACTAGCGGCTCAAAATGGTGTACTAGCGGCTCAAAATGGTGTACTAGAGGCTCAAAATGGTGTACTAGAGGCTCAAAATGGTGTACTAGCGGCTCAAAATGGTGTTCTAGTGGCTCAAAATGGCTACGGGCTGAAATTTTTTCTGAATGACGTACATTGGTCAAATTGTAGAGAATCTTCAATTTTTTTAATGCTTCTAGAAATCGGTTTTACCTTAATTTACAAGCAATAATATAATTACAAAGATTGCAAAGACAAACTTTAAATAAATGCGAAACTAAACTTTCAAAATAGGCCTAACGTTTATGAAATGAAGTTCAAATATTTTTGTTTTTGACCTGAAGTGCTGTCTTGGGGCAGCGTGGTCGTTATACCTCCTGTGACTTCAGTCTGTCCATACGCCTCAAATACCTACACAATAAAGAACTTGAGCTCTGAGAAGCTATCGGTGTTTGACCAGAAAGAGTTTGGCCCATTTGGCTTCAGTTTATCGTGACAAGGCTGTTCTTACAAACTGTAATATATATAACTAAATCCGAATAATCTCTTAAATTTTCATTCAATTGCAACGATTCACAATTACACGATCAAAATTAAAATTTTCTTGTTTTAATTAATTTAAATGGGTAGTGCGTTTTGCATTATCATGGTCTATAATGCTAGCTAGACCAAATAATTCCGTGTAGTTTACTATTGAAAAAATTGCCGATAGCTTTGTTGAGGTTTTTATTTCGAGTTTCTTACAGCATCAAAGCCAAAGCATAATCACACATAAAGTTAGCACAAAACTTTTTCGTTCGGCCATGAGAACCATTAAGTCTACATTTTATTCTGAAAACAAAAAATCTATTTGATATAAGAGAACTAAATTTGAATGCTGCCTCTCGGCTGAACTATAGGCTGGATGTTTAAATTGTTGTAAGCGCATACATAGTTGCTAGAAATTGATTTGTTTTACATTGTCTCAGGCCAGGACCTGAGAGTTTTTAAAACTGTAATTGAACCATTTATTCATATTGTATTACTTGCGATGAAATAAATACATCAATATTCTGCAATCAAGAAAAATTGAATCGTCATTCTATAAGAAATTGCGTTATCATTCTGTCGTTACTCTGGACTTAAGAAAAAAATCAGCATTTATACTCTTCGGATTGAGAAAAACATCGTCAACTGACGTAGCAGCCCATGGCACAGCGAATGAGGGTGAGAACATCGCTGGATATGGGCGCAGACCCAACGATCATCTTTTTGATGCGACCGCCCAACATTTTCTGCACTCGTCCAAACACCAGCCAATCCCAGATTGTGTTGTTGGTCACAATCCCTCTGCGAACAAGGCGATATTCAAATGTATTTGCAAAGTTTTATTTCAAGCATGGTCAAAGAGAAGCAAAGACTAAAATACAATTTGCTTGAAAAGGGAGAACAAAGGTCCTAGTGGCACCATGCATGGTTCCAATCGAATACATTTAAAACGCTATACCAAGCAATTAAAATACCAATAAGACCTTGATGTACCGGGACTACCGTATCTAATAATTAAAAAAATCAATGCGTATAAAATGGACCAAAGGCAAATAAGCAGGGCCTACAAGTCTTATGTTGAAAGATTAGATATAAATTGAGCTACAGTATTTGTGTAAATAGTTTTTCCTTGGAGGGAGTTCCATGCAAGTGCAGTGCGATAGGCGAAAAGTACCTTTCAATGCACAATAGGAAAAAATAACAGTGCTAAAAATAAAATCTTCTAAAAATAGAAACATAGAAACAAAGGGAAACTTGAAAAACACGTCTTACATCAAAGGGAAAAAGTATATGAATTAAAATTTTAAAATGTTTTTAGCAAAGCCGTTCAGTTTTATATTTAACGGATATTTAACGAATATAACGTTTCCGGGAAGATTTTTAAGCTTAAGCAATTAGGCTAGACCTGTTCAGTAATAAGCCTTTAGCATGACTGGGGGTGTCTTAACCCTCTCAAATTACTCCCAAACATACATTTACAATATCAAATTAAGAGATCAGACTAGATAATAATGCTACTTACCGTTGCAACAAAGCTGTCTTTCGTTGAAGAGCCAATTTAAGCAAGGTAGACTTTATCCAACTGGATGATACACCCAGCATAATCTACATAAACCTCTCTATTAAAATCAAGTTAGCAAAAATGTCAATAAAACAAATACTAAACAAAATCGTGTTCGAAATCAATAAAATATTAATGCATAATCTTTATTTCGTAACGGGACAGCACCAAATGGTAGTGTTGCGTCATATTCTGAACAGTGCCTATTCATTTCTGCACCTAAAGTACATTAACTTTTAATAACACACGCAGACATCTCTTCAAAGTAAATTCAACACATTATTCGTTGCACTTTAAATTATTGATTAATTCCGCGAGTGTAATGCGCATGCAAATAAATTAGCGGGTATGTTAACAGCTGAGTACAAGTGTACTTTATTAACCCCTAGTCGGATATTTTATAGTTAAAATGCATTTTGAGACTTCACGACTTTGCAACTTTGAGACAATGCATCTTTGTAACTTTGGTTAGCAAAGCACCCACCCCAGTCTCCTTTTTGTCACGCTCAAGGTTTAACATTAGTCGTATATTTTTGTTAAAATACACCAACAAAATGGCGCTATTTTAAAGCCTTTGTCATCATTTTTCGTCACTACAATGCGGCAAGACAATTGAGGCATAAATGAGAAGCGCACTATTTACCCTGTCATAAATACGATTCAGCATGCGAGGAACCGTGGACAACATAGTTGGTCGCAAGATGGCGATTTCATCCAGAAGCAATCTGACATCCCCCGAACTGAATCCGATCTGGCCGCCATGTTGCTTTACAAACAGCTGAAGCAGAACAGGGAGCCAGACTTAGCACAATAAATGACAACAATTGCGCAAAGCAACAGTAAACAATGCCTGGCGGGAGTTTTTAACATTTAGAAAACCAAAAGCATTGGTCAATAAGCACAGTACCGGTATCAAGACGCGGAGGCTATGTTTTTGTAAACGTAATGGCTGCTTATATTATATTACTTATACTGTAACATTATATTGCAGTTATCAAGATCAGACTAGATATAAAATTAAATTAAAGCAGTGATGCTACTAATTTTAAGAGTGTTCCACTAATATTAATGGGTCGCAAGGGAAGATTTAAGCAATTACTGTCCCGTACTACGCTGTACGATAGCCTACACAAAATGCATATGCTATCCATACTATATTACGCATCATACGTTGCATCAAATAACTGTTTCGTTTAATATTTGATGAAGAGGTACCGTAAAATTTGGGTGGTGTACTAGTGTAGAGAAGTTGTAAGGGGAGGGATGTTGATAAATCACTGGATAAGCGTGGTGAAACAGACATTTGCATGTACAACATCAGTTCCTCTGCGCATGTAGTCCTAACATCTACAGTATCATGCTTCAAACGTTCAATTTGGCTTAATTATAGAAACTGCAACGGTGCTAAATCCAACTAACCACCTTTTTTTCATCTAATCCGTTAATGACTATATTTTCACACAGGTTTACTCCCTGGCGAGGACTGCAGGAGCTGGGTTTTTACGGTCAGATGCCCTTTCTGACGCCAACCAAATAAATAATTATCTGGCACTGGGTCAGCAGCTAGCGACACTTGTGTGTTGAACAGCCTTGCTGAAGCCGTATGACTAGATGACTAGATTACTGTAACGCGTGGTTTCATAGTTGCGACGCGTGGACTTGAACTCAGATCCTCTGGACTGTTTGTCCGCCGCCTTAACCACTACGCCACAGCGCCTCGCACTGCATCTAAGCTAAATAATGCTTGAATATCACTAGACCTGGTTGAGTCGTTCAAACACGTGAGCGAGTGGCATGTACGATATGTGAACATCCTCCGGACACAACGCAAACTGATTCCACATCATTAACATGCACACAATGACACAAAAAATGTATATACACACCTGTGTATAACTTAATTTCACACTGCGTAGCATATATTAAACAATTTTCAAGAAAAAAATAATAAGAAGAATAAAATAGCGTCAACGAGCTTCATGAGCTAATGCATATGCAGCCGTAGGCGTGCAGATAATATTTATACTATTTAGAACAAGCAGTCCGGCTCTACTATGTTATTACAGACTATTCATCTCAGAACGAAATCGATTGACAATAGTGTAATGGTCCGCGCGTGATGTATTTCAAGCATTTTTGTGCCTCAAAACTATAAGTTTTCCATGGAAATCAGTAACTGACTAGAATTAGCAGTATCTAATTGACTAGAATTAGTTATATTGTCCTAAAGCAGAATACACAAAAACAGAAATATATAAACCATATTAACACATCGTATGTACAGCAAAAATCTTGAGTTTTCATCATCATCATCAATTCATCATCATCATTTACGTTTTACGTCCACTTTTCCGTGCAAGCACAGGTTGGACGTTTCCGACGATGAGACTCCCCCATAAGTCTCGATCCTTTGCCATGTCTCTACTCATGCCACGCTACTTCATAATTCTCCACTGCCTCCCTCAATGTTTTCATCCCCTCCCCTTCCTTCGTTTTAGCTAAATTATTCTATACGGATATTGTTAAGATATATGCATCCAATATAAAATGGTCATTAACGATCTAGAGATAGCAGACCTAAGGTCTGCATTGTATTTACGTGCTTAATGCAAGCTATCATTGTATTCACAAAGGATAAAGGCACATGTACATACATAGTCTCCCACGTGAGTCACTGCACCAACACCACTCGCAATCATCGCCTTGTGGCTGATCACTACTCCTTTTGGAGTCCCTGCAATATAAACAATGCTGCTGAAATAACACTCAAACATTATTTGTAACGCGTCAATATGTTTAAAGCTTGTACAAAGCGCCAATTAAAGGCATATTTATTTAAAATCATGCGTGTTACTTGTGGATTTTTACCCCTGCAGGCCGGGGACCAAAGAATTGACTAACAGCCCAGAGCTCCCCGGGCGAGTCGTAAAGGGCGACTAAAGAAGGGGGAGCCGTTCTATGTCGGCTCTATTGCATAGAACCGGACTGTATATAGACTTAGTGCTACACACGGTCCCTAAACTACAAGTAAAACAAAAAACCAAAAGACCATCTGGATTTTGAAGCATTTTGACTGCTGCAAAATTGAGAAAATACCACAGAAGTAACACTAATTTGTATCAAATTAAAACAGTCCATAATCTATTACGCGCATTATAATTTCCAGTAGCATCTTGTTCTAAATTTGTAACCGAAGTCATATGTTCATCTAGTTCACTAACATGATCTGGTAATACCAAGGATAGGGAGCCGATGAGGACGTCATGTGCCCTGTTCAGCGTTTTGAGCCTCATTGGAAACAATGCGTTAAAATTAAATGGCTACCGAGGCACAGCAGACCGTTACAGTATTCAGATAAAACAGGACCAGCAAAGATCATGAGACCCTGAAAGCCATGTTCCTTCCCTCTAAGCTGCGCGCATGCACAGCCGCGCACAGACTGCAGAGACGCCGCGCACAGCAAATTGAACGCTAAAGTTTGGACCGTCGACTAGCTAATTGTAGCATAGAACAGATGAAGATGGCCGGATCATGAAAATTGTACATTATTTTAAGTGTTGTTTCGTAATATCATTGCACAATAGAATAGTCAAGCTTAAGTTGTGTAAGTGCTCAAGCATTCAAGATGAATTCATTCTTTACACACAAACATCATGAACATGAATAAAAGCATGCAAAAAAATCAGATTGTGCAGAAAAAAGTCGCTCAAGTCAAAAAAAGTGCGTGCATTACTTTTTTTGGCCTGCTCACAGACTTTTTTTGGCTTGAGGGAACATTGCCTGAAAGATTTACCCGTTGTACCACTGGTGTAGCATATGGTGCAAATAGTCTCCGGAGTCGGCGGCTAAAAATTAAGCAAAGACAATTCAATAATAGTTCTAAATTCAATACCACAATTAACTAATATTTTAAAATACACAAGCTATATTTATCAGGCTTACGATATACACATTTATGTCAATAATTGAATAATTTATATTATTAATTTGTTAGACTTGTCGAAAGTTAATTAATCTCATGATCCAAATAATTCACATTTATTGCAATTAACATTATATTCTATTATACGTTGATAGACTTAACTAGTCTATTTAGTCGTTGTACTAGTCTTAAATGCTAAAAACATGTACTTATACAACGGCCTGAGATAGAATTTATCTACAAAATTTCATTAAGAAAAGAACCTGTACATGATGTTCATAGAAGAACGACAGAGATGATACAAAAAGCGCTTACAACAGGATCACGCAAATTTTCTGATCCAACTTTCACAACTTCGTCGTAACTGCTGACAATGACGCTCTGCGCTAGCCCAGCGGCGATGATTTCCTTCGATAGAGTTTCCCCTTGAATGACGATGATGCGCTTCAAACACGGCGTGCGACTCGCACCGCTCAGTAGCAGTTCTGCCTTGGAGCCTTTGTCGCATATGAGGACATGCATCTCGGCTGAAAATGATGATATTCGCATGATTTAGAAGTACTTTCAACAACTTTGCATCCTTCACTGAGTTTTAGACAATGCAACCGATCGCTACGCAAGGATCTATAATAAATCTTAAAATAATACAATTTTTACTACGTATTGTAATACTATAGAATGCGCTCAATATTGGTTGTACTAACTAACTGCCTTTTTTTGTTTATTCTGTTAATGTTCATTTTTTCACACAGGTTTGGACTTTTGCACTTTGCAATCTGACAAGGACTGCTGGAGCTGAGCTTTATGGACACCGGCACACCGGATGCCCTTCCTGATGCCAATGAAATACATAAATATGTGGCACGGTGTTAGCGACAAGCGACACTTGTGTGTCTAACAGCATCGCTGAAGGGTCTGCAATGCCATGGTTTTATAGTTGCCGGGTCAGGGACTTGCACCCAGTTCCTCTGGACTCTCTGTCCGATGCCTTAACCACTACACCACAGCGCCTCCCCTACCATTTTTAGTACATAATTGTAACATATTGAAGAATACACTCAGTGTTGGTAGCTATAGTGCCTAAATACAAAATCTTGCAAATTTATTTGATAAATACATTAAATAATCTGACAGAAATTAAAACAGACGACAATAACACAACAAAGTACAGCCACGCAGAGGATCCGACAAATCAACAACAATTTACTGATTTCTTAAACTCAAAGAGCAAAATGATCGATAATTAAGATAGTGACTAACTTTGGTTAATGATGAACTCGCAAGCCTCGGCTCCAAGTGTGTCATACACAGCTACAATGACCATGCTATACATGCTGCATGCCTCCTCCACTACCGCCCACTACAATAGAAATATTAAAGCCACCTAGAGTAACTATAAATCATGAACCAGTCTTCAATTCAATTGCGCGATGCACATCATCTTGGGATGATAATCTGCATGACATTTGTATTCGCTATATTGTACCAACCTAAGCGTTGCAATGCGTGGGCCAACAACACCTATATATTCCGAATACAGCTCATGTTTTGTCATGATAAGATCAGACGCTTGACCTATTTAGAAATGGTAGAAATATGACAACGGGCTATTGTAAAGCCAATGAACAAACTTCGGAGTGTATTTAAAAAAACTTTATTAAACTGTTGTAGGTTCTCTCCTGAGAACATACTATGTATATAGCCCACGCAATACTGGTGTTGTTGTTGTGTTAGCTCCTTGCAGGGAAGCCCCTTGCGGGGAAAAGGTGATGCCCCATTTCACCAGCTGATAGTCGCTGGTGGTGCTTCCACCGTATCTGGTAGGCATCGTAGGCATCGTGTGGTTGACGAATTTAAACCACCCTTGCCAAAGGATGCACGAAGTGACTCGAAATCTTTGCCACGGCCGGGATTCGAATCGGCAACTGCCGCACTAGCAATCCTCGACCAGCGACTTAGACCACTAGGTCACAACGCTTAGACCTGCCCAATGTCGGCAGCAGGGGCAGGGCGGCCGGGCACAGCTCAGCGTCACGTCCGGGACCACGCACGACAAATATTAACAAGACTGGTGTATCTTTTTATTAATCGAATTTGCAGTACAGGCTACTCAGATCAACCTGAAAAAATAGCCGGACAGCACCGGCGTTAAGGCTCCCGGCCCCCCCAAACCTAGGCCGGGGGGGACCATGACTTTGGGGGGGCCTAAAAATGAGAGAAACGCCTATTTTGACATAATAACTTTGCGGAAAAAGTTTCATTGGCATTCCCTTCCCACCGCTTGCAAATTTCTTTAGTTAGGAAATAAGCTTTTTTGAAGGACCCATATTAATTTTTTGAGGGTGGGGGACAAACGCAAACTAGCTCTGAATAGCCTACGGTGATGCCTAAATTTACATTCAAAAAACTATTCATAAATCGTCATGCAAAAAAATTAGAAATGTGATGACATATCAATTAGCATTAGATATATTTTGAATCAATTTTCATAACTTTACGATCAGGTTGGTTGACTCTTATCGTCAGCATATCAAACTTTCATAGAATTCACATATCCAAGAAAAGATACATAGTAATAAAGAAAAATTGGTGAAAATAGAGCGTTCTGATAAATAAAATTGATCTACATGACATGGTTAATATTAGATTGTATTAGATTAGATTAGAATCATCAGTCTACTCTGTTGAAGGGATTACCTCGACACAATTTGGAGAATAAATTCCAATGAACGTTTTATCGTTGGGCTTCGAACCAAGATGAAGCAATGCCGAGCCAAACCGTTGAGCTCGATTGTATAGCTAATCGCAGCAAAAGAAGAGTGTGCTCGTTGTAAATTAAATTAGCAACAGTCGCAACAGGGCTAATTAAGAAAAAACCACTTAACCATATTTGACGCTTAAACAGCTGAAGCTGATACTTAAGCTGAAGTTTTCATAATGTTAATATAGAAAATGTACTCCTCGTACGAAATGGATTATAAAAATAATATCATAAACACAAAATTGTTATATATTACGTATTTTTACTAAATAAAAATGTAACATCATAAACGACATGTAGCTCTCTAATAATAGTAGTCGTCGCAGAATATAACAATGAACAATGATTTTTTGCAAACATCATATAAACACCATGTGATATTGTCGTTTACGTAACATTATAAGTTGAGTCAACACAGGACAACAGATTACATATGGTTTTATTATAGGTATGTCCGTTGGTATCGCACGCCGGAAGTCAACTGTCTGTATCCAGCAATGCGCGTGTAGGCGATAGGCTGTAGCTATGCGAGTAGTCTGTATATAGCAGACCTAAGATATAGCATTACTACACACCGCATATAAAACAATTTTAGAAGTACATTTTTTGTTATGGATGCAATATACTATATATTTGCCCAGAAGATACAAGACATGGCATTACAGCGCTCTATATTGCTGTCATTCAACATGATATGTACATGTAGGCTTATTGTCATAAAGTAGTGTACCAAATATCTCAGTTTTCTGATTAATTATGATGCAGTGATACATTAATTATAATGTCTACCTCTTGATATGAGATCCATTCGTAAATTTTAGTCCCTGGCTTTCTGGTACCAAGGCATGGCCCATTATCTAAATTCAACACGCATCGTCAAAATAAATCATTCATCTTCAATGAGGAAACGCAATGGATAAGCACTTTCAATTACAAATGGCGAAAAACAATGAGTCAATTAATACCAGTTACCTAGTTAAAATACCATGGAAAATTTGGAAAATTTATTGTTGCCATCGCAAAGTATAACAAGAAATAGTGCATCCTAGTAAGAGTTAGCCCGTGTATTGCTTGCTCGAGAATGAACAAACAGTACAGTAATAGACCTATGCGACAATTTCGGACTTTGAAAATTATTCAAGAAAGATTTTTCTTACCAAAAACTTGCGTTCATGACGGACATTGACAGTTTTCTTAAACGAATAAATTATACCGCACACTCAGACTCGAAAGCGATTGTGAATAAGTTTGGGAATCGCACGGAGCGTTAGACTTGAACTGTTTTGAAACTTAAATTTAAAAACCCAGGTTACACTCAAGGCATTTAATAATTAATTCTTATGCATCTTCGATAAATTTCAAGTGCTTTGGAGTGCCTCAGCTTACTTCTAACAATAGTTAAAACTCAGAATTCTAACACACTTGTTATCGTATTAGTAAAATACCATTTGAAAAAGAACTTCAAATACTGTGTCGTCGAACTCAGGCAATAAAGTCAGACCCCAATGTAGAAATAATAGCCTGAAATACAACTTTTTGCATTTTGGACACTCTTCTTATATTCTAGCTTGCTGCCTGAAATTGCAATTGCTGCGATGCGGGCAATGCTTGCCGTGATATTCCTTCAATCCCGTTCCACCTGGATCTCATAAACAATTAACCATACTTTACACAAAAAACACAATATTTATGAGCTATTTGTAGTCAAGAGGCTCCTACTTGAGATTCTGAGTCCTCGAATAAATGATTCGTGTGTTGTCCTTGCGTCCTCGTATATATATTCCACAAATTTTCCATCAGCGGCCAGCTTTGAGGCCCTCACGCCAGGCTGAAAAAATTAACAGGCTACTAATAATTCATTTATTTCACCACTGAGACAGACACAACATAAACAAGTAACGTCGATACAAAAGTATCAAATAAACAGTCAAAAAACAACCATTAGCCCGCGAAGAATTTGAAGTATCTTAAATTATGAATAATTACTTCTGGCTAAATTGATGGGCATATCGATGATTTGAAATGATTCATAATAATAACACACAATAATGAGCCTGTAGAGTCCATTTCAGCGTCCAGGTACATCATCGGGGACCTCCCTTCGCCATAGGCAAGCTTCAATTCGTAATTGGTCAAAACCCAAGACGAAGGGTCTATGTCTGTGGTGGGAAAAGGTATGTCTTTAAGCGGAAGAAAAACAACGGCAGACAGGGGAAGATTCGGAGTGGGAGACGAAGCGAGATCCAAAACGGCGTGTGACGCAACAATTAGCGTCAACCGTTGGCCGAACGTATATCAGGTGTGGTGAGGAGGCTTTTGTCAAGCAATGTAAGCATATAAATTGCCTATGTTAGTTAGGAAGCATTACAAACTTACAACGCCTATCCTTCCATCAGCACATATTCCAAAGCATATGCTATAGCTCCATCTTTTCTAACCTCGATCTCGACGATAATGGGGGGGAAGCACCCCCCCCTCTCCCTTGCTAGTTTACCTCGATCTCGACGGACTGATCGTCGAGGCTGACGGGGAAGGCGACAGGCTTCAGTCGGCCGCCGGACGCGACCCACCAGGCGAGGGTCGAGAGCGTAGCCAGCACGGCCGTGCCCGCCATGAGCGCCCCCTGCTCCTGGAGGAGCTGAAGGAGGACTTCGACGACCATCTTGATGCAGCGCTCGACAGTCCAGTCACCAGTTAAACTTTAATGAGTACAGGATTTTATAAAAAATAGAAATTTTTGTTATGGCTGCCTAAACGGACTGTGAAAATATTTCCATGAGAATAGCGTGGATATACAGCCTGTAATGGAAACAACTTCCCGAAAGCGTCATCCATGCAATAAGCGCTAATGCTGTCAAGGCAATAATTGTAGTAAGCCAGCGGTACGAACAATAGCTGCTCCGACGCTATATGACATTATACGTCTCATTGGTACAAATAACGATATGGCGCCGGTAGCTGTTAGCTCAAGCCCAAGCAATTGGTTCACTTGTATTACTCCTCCGCATCATCTGAACATGTGCTGAGTGTTTGTATGCGCAAGACACAACGGTGTCCATTGTAGCCCTGTGCGAGACTACTCGTCAGTAGGCTTGTGCCACGTCGTGCGATTTCCATTATTCTCTTTGGTATCGTTTACTCCCTCTTATCCCACTGATATTTACGGGTTTAGGTTCAGGTTTAGCATCAAACTTTAAACTAAGCCGCACCGACAACTGGCCCTAACCGAAATAATGTCTGAAACCCAAACCTAATCAATTAACCATAAGCCTAAACCTTTAAAAATGAGTGAGGCCAAAGCGATTGTGATCGAACGAACACGCGTCGTCCGCCAGGCCTGCAGTAAGCACTTGCAATAATGTCACTGTTTGGGTCTTAGGGATAATAGCATCACTCTATTTAAGGATATGTCAGTGTTTGATTATATCTGATTTTTAGCGAAATTCCGAGATATCTGGGACATATTGTATTTTATAAAATGGCGCATTTTATAATGGAAGTCTTGAATTTTTTTGCCAAAAACGCAAGCTAAGGATATTTCTGGCGGAGATATCCAGAATGCATAGGCTACATGTACCTCTATGAACTTCTGTAAAATTGTAGGCCGATCAATTTGCATTTTTAATGGCGAAATTCAGGGACGCGCAAGTAAAACTTGATTGTGCATCAATACCGGTACTTCATATTAGAATCATAAAACAATTATTTCATGAGAAGCAATCGTTCCGCAAGAAATAACATCTTAAGTAATTTTTTCATATTTTACGATTCAAAGCCATTATTTTTAGAACATTTGAAATGTCAGTGTCAAGCCAAATTCACCGATTGTCCAAGCGTCAAAAAAATAAATAAAGTCAACATCAGTTATACTTGCTTCCTGGACAGTTGCACACACTTGCCCATTTTAGCACCAACATCACATATAGCGCTAATAAACAAAAAGCAAGCTAACGAACTACAAAACCAAAGTAACTAGGCCTAATTGACAATAAATAAGAAAGCAAATTAATTGTAAATAGACTCAATAGTAATTACTTTACAATAGATATAGGCCTACGTAATGTAAAAACAGCTACAGAACAGATTAATCGTTTCATTCAGTCGCAAATTTTCAGTCACTATCTTCAAATTTGCAATTTGATTCATAATTCTCAATTACTCTCATAATTACTCTCAATTGTTCAATCGAATTCTCAATTCTCATCGCAATTCGCAGTTGATAATTCAGTCACAATATTCAGTCACAGCCAGTCAATTTTCAGTCACCAATCCAGTCACAAACATCCAGTCACAATTAGGAGCTCGCAGTGTAGTTTCTGTACAACTCCTTAATGGTGATTTCATAACGCTTGCGCACAGCGGGACGCTTTGACTTGAGCGAAGGCGTCATCAAGCCGTTCTCCACAGTGAACAGTTCTGTACTCAGATGTAACGCCTTCACCTGTTAGTTAACACATTAAACAAAAAGGAGTGTAGACTGTAGACTAAAGTAAAATTGCGCGCACTATGTGATGGGGGAGCTTAATTATCTAGAATCAGCCATCTTCTATTTATTTTTTAGTCCATTGTTCGCAACAGGGGCAACAGGAATTCAGGAGGACAACACGAATGAATTCAAGAATGCAATAATTATATTTGAAGCGGTATAAATATGAAATGCCTTAATATCTTATCTATAGAACCTATAGAGATCAGAGAATCGACAACGCTAAGTTTGAAGCTAAGATTTGGTAGAATCTTTATGTATCGATAAATTTAATTCAATTTCATCCATTCTTCTGCATGAATGAGGAAGACTGGGTATCCGCATGCCAATATATTAAGGAGGAAGGAATCGTTGGAAGAGGGAGGGGGAAGAAAACATGGAAGGAGGCGGTAGAGAGCGCTATGAAGGAGCGAGGCATGAATAGAAATATGGCAAAGAATCGAGAGTTGTGGGGGAGTCTCACCGTGGGAAACGTCCAACCTGTGTTGACACGGAAAAGTGGACGTAAAACGTAAATGATGATGATGATGAATTTCATACAAGGTAAATTAAGTGTAAATGCAATATAACCATAACAACCTAACATAACGTAACAACCTACAATACGTTTGACTTCACCGGGATCTAAGATCTTGAAGTTTCCATATCGATTACCGATTTACTACAGAATAAGCGCCTGAATTATATTTCAGAGACAATATAAGAAAGGTTGTTGGTGGCTAACCTGTTCAAATCCTTTCAAACCACCTTCCTTTCCCTTCTGAATGAGGTCTTTCAAAATTTCATCCTTAACAATCTGACAGCAGAGCAACAATATGCAACATTCAAGTCGGATAATCAACATTTATTGCTTCAATGTCTGCACCATAGATATCACAAGCTTAGATCGCGCATGCACTAGCAGCACAATACCATAGAAGGAAGGATCTTTGTATCAAAAGCGGAAGTTGATTTAATTTATGGTTAATAGTTGTAATTATGATGATTGGATGTGTGTAGGTCATGACCCTGAAACCTACCAATCAAACGTTATTGACATAGCAACCGTTAATTTAGGATGACATTTTTTCGAGCAGCAGACTTCTTACAAAAAGGGTCAAAGCAGAAGTTTATGCTTGAGTATTAGTACTTTAGGCTTAGGTGTAATTTCTGCTGCTAGTCAAGATTGCTTCCCCGCGGGGAAGCAACTTTGACCCTTGAGCACCACCATAGATGCTGCATTTTTCCGCCTGTAGTGACGGGGCTTGGTCTGCACATATAATATTTAGCTTATACAAATTTCTGTAAGATATAAGGATACATGTACCATAAAATCTTAACATCAGCATCAAGATTTTGAAAGAATTTTTTTTCACAGCTGGAATGATTAAACTATATTAGCTCTTTCCATCAAGTAATTTTTCATTACATGATAAATATTAAGCAGCAAAATGTGCTTCCATAATCTTAGTAAGTCAATCATAAATATATCTAATTTAGGATAAACTTCGCTAAATCGTACAAAAAGTTCAACGATCTTTTCGATTACTGACCTTATTCTTACAAAGATTTTCCATAGACTCCGTAAGACCTAGTGTGTTCTTGGCCCAGCCGGGAAGATACTCTGTGTCTGGGACTACTATCGCAATTGGGAATGTCTGCAAACGTTACATTTTGTAGTACCGGTATTGCAATACCGATGTTCGAATTTAGCTTTAAGAATAAAATAACCAAATATCTAAATGACTTAATTTATAATTTATAGCGTACTATATGACAGCCACTAAACAAATCTGCACAAAAAATATCCATTTCTTTCAAAGTCAGTGATAAAATGAAACGTTGTCAAAACTTCCATAAAAGATTTAGTCGTTTTATTTTAACAAAAGCAGAAGACGAAGCGACTGCGCATCAGAGCACATAATAATTTAACAGTACTAAATAGATTTCAATACTATTTTAATGCTGTGTGCTAAGCAACTGTTAAACTACTAGTAAGCATACTGCAGCGATTGCTACCTAAAGTTACTACTGTGGTTACTACCTGAAGTCCGTCTCCATCCACAAACACTTGAGCAACGAATGGACTTCTGATGTAGGTGCTCTCCACTTTCTCCGGTGCCACATATTCACCCTGAGCCAGCTTGAACATGTGTTTCTTACGATCGATCAGCTTCAGCGTACCGTTCTAAGTCAAAAGCAAGCCATAGCATTAAACAATAAATGTACAAAACTGTGAAATAATAATGAAAAATGTGTCCTTTCAAAAAAAAAATACTACCATTACTAAGAAAAATTCTGTCAGAAACCTATTTTAAAATGACTGCAGGTGGGTACATTTTGCATTGCAATCTTTATTTTCAATACCTCGCAAGAGTAAAAGAGAACTAACCGGAAGAAATTGCCCGACATCTCCGGAATGTACCCATCCTTCTTCGTCAATTGCTTCCCTCGTCTTCTCTGGCTCCTTGTAGTAGCAGTTCATCACAGCAGCACTGCGAATGCAAACCTGTTGAAAATGAACATGACATTGTTGCTCATCAAGGATTAAACGAATCCAAGATTCACAAATTTAGAATTCAACTAGGATTGCGGCGAAAAACTCTAGCACAAGGGTCTTAAAAATAATCATGAAAAATAGAATATCAACCGAATGGCACATGAAAAAAACACATATAAAGCTGGGAACAACGTTAAAACTGCAGTTTATGCAGAGCATAATTGCAGAGCATAGTTGAAATTTTTGGCTATGAATGCCATTTAGATTGTGTGCTATATTTATGCTATATTTCCAATAATGTAGGGTAATGACGTAATGATACCTCTCCCTTCCCATCCTTTACATAGTAGTCCATGTCTGGAATGTCGATCAATTTGATATGACACGCCGGGGTGGGGGCTCCAACATGACCTGTATCACAGCAGGAGTGACTATCGAGGTCTGAGTCATAATTATGCATTCTTCTTCTTCTTCTTCTTCAATCATGACTTAGCGCTCACGGATCTTAACCTACATGTATGGTAACTTTGGAGCACCGCCCCGCATCCGCATGAATATATGAAAATACATAACAACAGCATGCTTTTGAGTGCCCGTCAGAGCTCACCAGTCCTGGGACCTGGCGAATCTGATCCAGAGTCAGCTGAAGTGTGAATGCTAAAGTAGGTGTCGTCGTTGATCCAGCTGCCAGCGGCGCTTCACGAATTAAATGAAGGAGATACCAGCGTCTCATCGTGTCGTAGAGTGTACAGCGCCCTAGAGAGGACTTAGGTCATGATACGGCGCTCCATAAGTTGTGAGAGAAAAAAAATATATATAAATAAAAGCATGCCGTTAATGTCTACTTACAGCTTTTTATCTGAAATACATGTATGTTCATATTTACAATGATGAATTATCAGCCTAATTATATCCATACCAGATTGACTGTCCTGTGGAAATGTCATCGATATAGCCGCTGTTACTTCCGTCTGACCATATCCCTCGAACACCTAACCAAAAGTAATAAAATGGAATTAAGATCAAAATCACATAGTTAGTAAATGTAATGAATAAGTTGAACTGATGTAATTAAGACATTAATGTTCGTTCGTTCGTCAGCTTGCCGCGGGCGGCGTCGCCTTGAGTATGAGTGAGCGTCAAGCGGGTCTGTTCTGCGCCTTACTCCAAGCCGCGTTCAGCCCCATGTTGAAGGGCTTCAGGACCCCCTCCACAGTGCGAGTCCAGATCTTCCTGGGTCTCCCCACAGGTCGCTTTCAGCCCCTTGGTGGGATGTCGATGGCGGCTCTCAGTGCCCGAGCGTGGTCCACAGCGGGGTCCCCGCGAGCGATGTGGCTAAACAGTTGCAGGCGTCTCTGGAGTATTGTCTCTTACACTACTGGTTGCTGCGTCCGGCGACTGATTTCAATATTGGTCACATGGTCATCAGGAGAATGCGACGCAGGCATCACTGATTGAAGGCATCCAGCTTCTTTGTCAGCGTGGCACTCAGTGTCCATGTGTCAGGACTATACAGCAGCACAGGCAGGATGTATACGTTGTAGAGGCGGATCTTGGTTACGAGCTGAATCCTGGAGCGCCAGATGTGTTTGTCTTGTTGCTTGAAGCAGCTGCGCGCTATTTCAATTCTCCGCCGGATTTTAGACCCCACTACTGCCGGTGTTCACAATCTGTACCCCTATGTATGTGAAGGAGTCCACAACTTCAATCTCGTTCCTCAGCGGCGTCTTAACAGTCGGCGTGTTGCAGGTAGTAGTGGTTTAATTTTGGTCTTGGACCAGTTTTTCTCTAGTCCGAAGGTCGCTGCCTCGGCCTTGTCGATGCTGATGATGTCGAGGCTCAGCAGCAGAGCCTGCATTAAATGTATAATACTTCAACTACAACTTCAACTTCACAACTGCACGCCACCCAAATGGATGATTATTTGCAGGGCTGATAGATTTAAAGCACCCCTGCCAAGGATGCACAAAGTGACTCAAAATCTTTGCAGTGGCCGGGTTTCGAACCAACGCGTTGTTGAGCCTGTAATTCAAACTCCGCAATCTCGACGACTCGGCTACAACGTCAATACAGTAATGGAATAACACAGAATAAGAAAATGATTTAATTACAATGTTATGTAAAATATGTCAACACTTACGAAGCAGCCAATGGCACAGCGAAACAACGTGAGGACGTCGTGCGATATGGGAGCCGATCCCACTATGACTAATCGGATGCGGCCTCCCAGCAGTCTCTGTATGCGTCCAAACACGAGCCAATCCCAAATAGTACTTCGCGTCACTATCCCTCTATAAAGTGAAACAATCCCAAATAGTACTTCACGTCACTATCCCTCTATAAAGTGCAGCAAACTGCTTTTCAGTTCCAGTCTCAGTAAATTTTAAATATTATAGAAGAATGATTGAATTGCACATTAAAGCAAAGTTTGCATTACATCCTTTGTATAAAAACATTGTAAATTAATTTAACTGTTTATATGGCGTTTCTAAATGTGATTTTGGCTAGAATATTATTTCAGGGGAAGAACGAGTACAATTTATACTGTAGTATAATTGGCTACACTGGAAAAAGAATCGTTTTGCTAAAAAATGATACTAGTTAAGAACAAATGGGGTAAATATAAACGCTATGGTCATGAATATGATGACGCTATAAACTTCAAACACAAAAAAGAATTTTTAACAATATAAAGCAGAAATTGATTAATTCATTGCAAATCAACTTGCCGCTTAAGTAAGGCTGTCTTTTGTCGAAGGGCCAACTTGAGCAAGGCTCTCTTTATCCAGCTAGAAGCCACGCCCTGTTGAACCTATAAATAGTACAGCGTGGATCGTGAATATGGTATCTACAATCTTTCTATTATTTGTTTTTGCAAGTGAATTATACAAATATTATGCTGTAATATGTTCCAAAGTGGGTGCTTGACAACCCGTGGTTGCCCAGGATGCCGCATCAAAATTGCAAAAAAATTTCAACTTCGTCGTTTGTCTTCAGTTAGTGCTTTAGGATTGTAATTTAAATGTCTGGCATTGTAAAATCCAGTCATTAATGCACACAAAACAGATTAAAAAGTGAACTTTAATATCAAGCATAATCTGTGAGCTATTTGGATCTAAAATTACAGTACTATATGCAAATTAAGGGATACCCAATGCAATAATTATTGAGAATCATTATTTTGGTCTAGGCTAGGGTGGAAGGTTTCAACACCAAAGACCTGCCATTTGGCAGCATACTAATGAAGATAAAGACCTATTTATAGTGTTATTATAAATAAGAATATGCCCACCTTGTCGTAAATTCTGTTGATGACTCGTGGCACGGTTGGAAATATTGTTGGTCCTAAAGCCGCGATGTCTTCCATCAGCAGGCGCGGGTCACCCGAACTCAGTCCCACTCTGCCCCCGTTTTGTAGCACAATCAACTACAAGAAAATTTAGCTCAACAATAATTCAGTTTAGTAATGTATACCATTAACACTAAATAAGTTTAAACTAGTATGTAATATGTTTTTGAACTAAGCATAAATATTCATATTCGTTTAAATTATCGAACAGCGGAAGTAAATCACTCCCAAAAACTCTAGCTATTTTAGGTAGGTCACGGAATATAGATCCGATAAATGGAACACTGCGTTAAGTGATGTGGCATGGTAATGGGTAGGCACCGCCAATAATTTTGAAAGAAATATGAAAACAAATCTAAACATCTCAAAATTTCAGCAATATATAATAATTTGTTAATAATAGACAGCAATATTATTGTTTTATACAATACTATTATTATAAGCAAGGCCCTGTTGTGTAAAGGGTAAATGCATTGGACGCAAATCCGAGAGACCTGGGTTCGAGTCCCGACACCGGCAACAATGATCCATCACAGGCACACACAAGCGTTGATAGCCGCTAGCCCTGTTGCAAATGATAATTTAATTGGTTGGCGTCAAGAAGGGCATCTGGCAGTAAAAACACAGCTCCAACAGTCCTCACCAAGGCGCAAAACGGTTAATCGATGTGAATGCATGGAGATTGAGAGAATAGACGTCAAAAAAGTGGTTTGTTATTTTGCCTTATTATTGAATCAATTGAGTTTTAACTTCTACAAGCCAAATGACCTGCCTGATTGAGCCGCTCATACATGTGAGCCAGAGGCAAATAAGCTAAATGAACATCCTCGGTATTCGTTGTCATCTGTTTGAAATCAATGAATAAACAAAATAAATGATTTTACAATACAGGACATTGTGTTGAGTTTAGTCAATTGAAAAACTCTCAATATACTGGATATTAATATATTTCGTTTTTCATTGATATCTTTGATCTCTTTCATGCTCTCCAAATTAGCTATGAAGCATTGTATTTTAATCAATTAAATAAATAAAAAATTTCAGCAATAGTCCTGCACTTATAACAATTACTGTACGTGCAGTAGAAGCAGTAAAACTTTAAAGCATCTATATAAATTTTATACATTGTTCGTAAAATTGCGAGCCTGATTTCACTCATCCTAGAGCATGACATGCATTTATGAGAATTATTCTAAATTCAATACGTTTACGATGACGTGGAAGAAAACAGATGAACTACAGGTTGACGTACAAGTCCTTGATGGTGCTGCAACGCCCCAGAAATGCAGGAAATCATCGCCTTGTGAGTGAGAACGACTCCTTTTGGATTGCCTGAAAGTCTCAGAACAATAATTTGTTAGTCCAGTAGATCATTTGTAAAATTTGTTAGTCCAGTAGATCATTTGTAAAATTTGTTAGTCCAGTAGA